>PVHY01006519.1:0-73972 GCA_004024945.1 Uropsilus gracilis | reverse complement strand
CAGCACTATTTATAATTGCAAGGACATGGAAACAACCCAAATGCCCCAGAACAGCTGACTGGATGAAAAAGATGTGGTACATATACACAATGGAGTATTACTCATCAATTAAAAATGACAAATTTGATGAATTTATGGAAACCTGGATGTACCTAGAAGAAATCATTCTAGCGGAAACGAGTCAGATAGAAAGGGACAGAAACCAAATGGTTTCACTAATATATGGTCAACCAAATGAAACTGCACAAGGGGACAATGGGGACCAGCTGGAGCAGGTGGGAAGGGGAGGTGGTGGGTGACCCCCAGGGACTGAAATGATGTGAAATATATATAAATTAAAAAATTATTTAAAAAATAAATAAAAAACAAACAAACAAAAATCAACAAAAAAATATATGTGATCCATATACTTTTCTTTTTATGTTGCATGCACATATTTTGTTAAAATTATTTCAGAGTTACTGGAATATTTTTGAGTCTAACAGAACTAGTTTTGGTCTAGCTTTGTCACTTCCTAGAACAATGAATATTCCTGCTTTTGACTATATCAATGAATTAACTATATATTATATTTTCACTTGGACTTTCTACTTATTCGTTAAGAACATATTAATTGTTATTTTCTCCTATCAAGATTTGTAACACATTTCTTCTTGCTTTGATCAGTACTACTGGGGTAATATAAAAACAGTGACTTTTCCACTTTTTATCCCGGTTTTTGTAAGATTGCCTCTGCTACTTCAGTTGAGACATGGTTTTGTCTTCTTTAAGATGTATTCTTCTATGGCTATTTGTAGCACTGAAAAGGAAATACTTTCAGTTTCAGTTTTATTTTCCCATGTATACACAAGATGTATTATGCAGCTTAACCTTTGAGTTAGAGAATCTTGCTTTTCTCTATGAAACGTTGTCGCTGGATCAGTAATAATTTGATTAGGGAAGCATAGGTATATGGAAAAAGAATTTTTCTTTCTATAACGATGGGACAACTGTGCAAGCTAGTAAAGATTTTGATCTTTCAGGACTTCAGATTTAAGATTATGGTGTTCAGAATTGTTTTTCAGCACTATGACCCAAACCCAAATATGTGTACCCATAACTATAATTTATATTTATCAATAACAACACAGTACTACTTTCCTTTGAAATTTGCTTTATTCATTGTCAACACGTAGGAGCTATATTTTATCTAATGCAATTTTCCAACATTGGATCTTTCTTACACCCATTTTGTTCTCTGACATAATGTTTTTAATTTGGTAGAAAAAAAGAGCTGATATTGTAAAAGTGGATAATAGTGGATAATAATTAAAATTAGTGGATAATAATTCAAACAATCCAAATTAGTGGATAATAATTCAAATACTGAGGTAGTTGCTCTATAAACTGATAACTCACTTCAGCTATCATTTTTTATTAATTCATCTTTGGAGTCATAGTGATATGATGAATGCTAATCTTTTCATTTTCACAAGAATTGTTATGGTTTGTAGATTGTATTATGAAATTTTTGCTTCATGTTTTTACGCATAGGAGCAATAGGAACAATAGTAAATCATTTACTACAGGTTGCAGTGATACTTGCCCTAAGGTTACTGGCATATATTCTCTCCTATATTAATAACATTTAAATATTTTAATCTCCTTGATTAACCTTAAAAAAACCAGTTGATAGTGAATAGTGAAATTCTTAAGTATCTTGAAAACATTTTGCCTATACATATTTACTTTAAACAGGAAAATAGAGTCTGATCAGTGTTTTTCTTAGTTCTTTTATCTTGTCAACAGCATTCTCACATTTTTTTCAACTTATTTCCTATGTAATGTATATCATGTGTAATAATATCAAGCTAGTATTTTCATAAATTTAGTCTAATATTTTACTAATGATCGCTAATTTTAGAATCATTGTGTATGGACTAGTTACAGATAATATTAAATGAGAAGTAAAAGAGGCAAGTTAGGTTTAGTCTTTGAAATTGTGTAGGTGCATGAACTCTAAAGTCTTAAATTTTGGATAATTAATATTTATAGACCATCTCAAAGTCAATATTTTTTTTTTCTTAGACAGAGAAAAAATTCCTCTGAGAGATCTACAACCTTATATTTTTACAAATTATTGATTTTTACAAGGAGCACATCTAGTTTTTGTAAGACCTGAAACATATATAACTGATATGGAGGACTCTTTAAGGAAAAGGAAACATAATAATGAAGTTATTAGTATTTTATTAGTAATATGTAAAATTATTGTTCACTTTGCATGGAACCATTTAACTAATAATCTCTGAAACTAATGTCTGTTAACCTCACATAAAATCGACTTCTGCTCTGAGCAGATTGTATACTGATTTTTCATTACTGCTGAATTTTTTTTTTTTAATTAAGAGCATTGTATTGCAAACTTAAACTTCTTGGATCTAATTTTGTAGTGGTAAAATAATCAACATTTTTATTCCAAAAACTCTTCAAAATAACATTTAATACCTTCATACTTTATTTCTGTTTTGAATGCTGATAATTCCACTTAATTACAACAGAAGATACCAAAAGATACCGTTTGAAATGTCAGTAGTGTTGATTTGGTACCTACTGTGTGAGGACCACTGAAATGATGGTATATAAAAACATCTATTGAGATCTTTCTTCTAAACAATTTTATGCTAAGAACAACATAGCTCCTGACTCATAGGGGCACTTTGGAAAGGGTAAATGAAGTGGTAGCACAAGGTTTACTTTAACAACTGAAAAAATGTGTCACATGTATTAATGTCAACAACTGGAATTTTGCCTCATTAGGCAATTTCTGGATCTAAGGCTCTGATTATTATTCTAAGCAGAAAAAAAATATGCTAATTATTCACTCTGAATGTAGAAGGAAAAAAGGTGTAAAATCTCCCGTTAGCCGTGTGACCATGTACTAATTGCATGTCATGTGTCAAAATAATGCAGCTTACTGTGCCTAAAGCAATTAGACACACAGAACTCCATTAATGAAGCACTGTCTGTCACTAAAAGTGTTTTCTGTGCTATAGTTGAAGATTAAAATATTAACTTCTCAAATATTTATGATAGTTACTGACAGCATTTCAAAATGTTGCTTTTAACAAAAGCTTTCTATTAAGAATTAGTTTTTAATTTGGATTTTATATTCAAAGAAGATATTAACATATGGGAGTAAGATGGAATTTCTTAGGTAGTTGAAGAGAGTTTACTATAAAAGGTAAATTACTTTTAGAAAAATTTACCTTGTCTTTGTCCCTTAATTTTTTTCTTCAAGTAGCTGCTTTTTCTGAAAGTATTACAAAAACATCATTTTTCCTCATTAAATATGCACTTAATAATGGTACACAAATCTAAGCTTTCTTTGAATTATTTTTCGTTATTATTAATGTACTCTACACCCATTATAGGAAGTCAGATCCTACTAATCAAATATGCCATCATCTTCACAGTTTGGTGATTTGAGAAACTTCGAGAAAGAATACCAGTACCTTTAAAGATCATCAATTCTAAATCAGTCGGTAACAGTAGCCTACCACTTTGATGCTAAATCCACTTATTCAGTGAATACTATGTACCATGTCCTATGTTTGACATATAGCATTTAATTCTGACTCTTAAGTCCTTTTTTGTTCTTTAAACTTTCATAACCATCCAATTTTATATTGATTTCCAATATGGATAACTAACTTTGCCATGGTCTATACCTCAGTTTTCAGTTTGAAAGTTTCAGGCTAAAACAATGTTCTTTAATATTTTTTATATGTTTTGCCATAGTTTTTAAGTGTACTTTCTGCTTTGTCAGTTTTTATGAGAATGTTATGTTCTTTCTGTCAGAATTTCTTGATCACAATCTGTCAAGGTCAGAAAATTTTATTCAGAAAAATTTTAGACTCGTTCCAGAATGATATGAACCTAGGTATTAAGTAAGATAAAATAGTTTTTATCTGACTTAAAAAGTTTGTTACTTTCAAAATATATCATTAAAATGGTATACCCACTGATTTTTAGAAGTTCACTTTGGCATTTTCAAGGTATCTTCCAGTTTTAATGGAAGTTTTCTGTATTTAATCAGACTTTAAAATTTTAATGCCAAGCACCCTATCCTGAATTAATGCTCCAAAGTGTTTAGTCTTACTCAATAAATACTGTAATTCAGTTCAAACTTGTTGTAAATCTTCATATAGGTGGCACTGAGTACTATTTTTTTGTCTTCATGTTTAAAAATCAAAGGTTACTAAGTTTTTATATTTATATACTTTCCCCCTCTTATTACTTTTATGTATATACTAGAAGAACAATCATCCCGATTAGAAATATTTGCTAGCATGTCAATGTGGAAATAGAACATCTTGTGTCCATATCAGTAATTTTTCTGTGCAATTATTTTCTGCCAGAGTGTTTTTTCATTACCACTCTGACTGATAGATTCTCTACTTGTGGGATCATCTATTCTGACTTTCAACAAGTGATTATTTAGTTGGAGTCTCACATCAAATTTTTAAGAGGATAGGCAGTTTCAGCATTTATAATCAGGTATGTTAGTTCATAACTGTATCTCAATTTGAAAAACAATAATTTTAAATCTTTAGTACATGGGTGTTGGACATTTAGGGAAGAAGTTCAATTGATTTTCACACTCTGTGAATCATTATATATAAAGTAAATTCTTCAAACAGCTGAGAAAATCTTTTCAGTTTGCCTTTCAAATCAAACCCTACTAAACAGAATTCTTTTTGTTTTGTTTAATATCTGTAGTTAGTAATGTTTAATTCCTGCTTCAAAATATAGTATCTAGCATTAATAATGTTTACTAATAATTTACTGAATAAATCTACAAATATTTTTCACTTTTCTGTTTTTACTTTATAATTATATTAATGTATGTTTTAGTATATACAAGTGATTTATATTTGATTCAGAGATTATTAAAGAAAGCATAGTGACACTTTCAACATCCATAAGTCCAATGCAACCCAAGAAACAGAAATTGCCAATAATTTACCCCATCTATATGTCCCTCACTTGTCATATGTTTTAAAAATTTATCCCTGATATCTTATGTTTATGATTTTGTTGACTATTAATAAACAAGTAATTTATGATGTGATTATACTATTAGGTGGAATTTTTTTCATTTTTCACTAAGCTTTTTTCTCTCTAATGCTGCCAATATTCATGTAGATCTTATGTACATATGTATATGTACATGGTTATTTTATATGTACATATGTAGCAGATGTATGTATGCATATGTACATGATTATCACAGTTGCATACCTAAGAAATGGGATTTCTGGGTTGTAGAACATTCAGTAAATTGACTCCAAGAAGAAGATGGCTATTTTTTTCAAGGTAATTTGAACATTTAAATTAGCTTGCCCTCCAAGTAGTAATATATGAGATTCCATTTGCTTCATATCCTTTACAAAAAGCTATAATGAGTTCTCAATTTTTGTCAGCTTTGACATTTTTGGTGAGTTCATTTTCTGTTTTTATTATTTATTGTTTTGTAATGAAGTGATTCTTGCAGACAATCTGTGCCATTTGTGAACTAGAGATGCTTAAAATAGTATAGCTTTCCAGATTTTATTTTCTTTCTTTTCTTTTTAGTAAAAAGCTTCTTTGGATGATCTACTGGACTGTGTTGTAAGAGACTGAATGTCCCTATGTATTTGCTATTTGAATAGATGTTTAAATGTTGCTAGATGTAAGTTCAATACAAAATTCAGTTACAGTTCTATATACTACCACCAATCAAGTAGAAAAGTATATTCTTGAAGAAATGACATTTAAATTACTTAAATATAAGCTATTTTAAAATAAATCTGTAAAAGGTAAACTGTAACAAGAAAACTATAACATTTCATTCATTGGTAGTAAAAAGTGGGGGTGTGGTAGATATAATATGTTCATGAATAAAATACTCTTTCTTCGCTAATGTCAGTTTCCCAGAACTGATACATTAATTCAAAGCATTCTCATTTGAAACCCTAAATTTATTCACAAATCTAAATAAAAAACTCATTCTAAAAGTTATCTAGGTGGGGACTAGGAGGAGTAGACATCAAAGGAACCAAACATTTGCTCTCTAATGTCAAGAAAATCACTCATGAGTCACAGGGAACACCTCACCTACAGATTACCAAAACCAAGCCACAGGCAATCCCAACATCTGCCCACTTCACCAATACAATGACCAAGGGAGTGTCCAACTCCCTGTAAATACTCCTGAGATTGACAACAATATTCACAGAAGAGTTAAATTGCTAATGAACATTTAAAAGCAGGCCCAACACTGTCAAATTTGGAGAGAGCACATATATTTGAGCTTTCAGTACCACTAAACAAGAGAAAGTGGGAGGTAACTGGATTTATAGCTAACTTTGTCAGGTGGAGTGACGGCACATGATATTAGTAGTTCTCCCTACTCAAAGAGGGAAAATGAATTATGGAGCAATGATATCCATACAAAAATCTGTGGAAGCTTCAGAATCCCTATCAAGAAAGGTGGATGATATTTCTCTCCTGAAACCAGTGAATTAAAACTGGAGAAGAAAATTGTTCAACTTTGAAGACGGCAATGCAATACTTCAGGAAACCCCCCCCCCCGAAGGAAACATGATACCATTATTTGCAAAAGAAATGTAATTTTTTAAAAAGAAAAAGTTCTTAACTACATTAAAAAACTAATAGAAGCAATAATTCAAAACATGGAGTTAGCAGGAAACAAAATCAGCATACAAAATCTGTTATGAATTTTTATGAAGCAATGAGCTAGAAGAGAAGTCAAGAGAACATTCTCATTTACAATAGCATCTAAAATCAGTTGAAGATCTATATAAATAAAAGTATAACTTCTTAAAAATAAATTAACATAGACATAAGATCTGGGATATCCCTTGCTCATAGATTGTAAGAATTAATGTTGATATAATGACCATTTACCCAAAACAATACGTAAATTCAATGAAACCTCTTGAAAGTTTCAAGTCATTCATCAAAGAAATAGAGTAAATAGTACTGAAATTATTGTGAATATATAAATAGATAGCTGAATAGTCAAAGTAACTCAACAGAGAATGGAGGCAATATATTCCCAGAATTCAAAAGATACTATAAAATTATGGTAATCAAAACTTGTCATTGACTAAAAATTGACACACAAACCAAATGAATGTAAATTAGAGCCTAGAAATAAAACAAAACTTACATTGGGACAGTGACAAATTGAGTCAAGAGTATACAAGGAGAATAGAAATCCCTTTGTTGAACAAGTTTTTGGTGTGTTTTTTTTTTAATCCGGACAGCAATATGCAAAAGATTGCAATGAGACCACTATCACACATGATACAGAAAAATTATATCAAAATGGATTAAACACTTGCTGGTAAAACCTGATACCATAAAACATGTAAAAGAAAATATAGAGTAACTCACCATGTCATTGGCTTCAGTTATATCATTAGGAATTGGAGTCCAATTCCAGAGGTAAAAAAGCCAAAATAAAAAATGGGTTACATAAAACTGAAAATCTTCTGCATGTGAAAGAAATTATTGCTAAACAAAAAAGCACTGTACTTAATCAGAGAAAAGATTTATACATCTGATAAGAGGCTCTGATGTCCATGAATTCATATAACTGGACAAAATAAAAAATCCATGCAAAAATGGACAAAAGAACTAAAAACACATTACTCCAAAAATGATATGTGGATATATCCAACTAGCAGATGTTTTTGTCAATGTTTACCATCATTTTTTTTACAGGAAAATGTAAGTCAAGGAACCACAATGATTTGCCACTTCACACTGTGAGAATGACCCATAGCAAAAGTACTAGAAATACAGCAAGTATTATTTATGATGCAGTTATAAAGGAAATCTTTTTAAACTGTAGGTGGAACTGTAGACTGGTCAAACTCTGTTGGAAATCAGTATGGGGGGGTTCTCAAAATATTAAAAATAGATTTCAGTTTGATCACCATTTTAGCAGCAATTTATTAATGAAAGTATTCTATGCACACATCAAAAAAATGTTCTGCATAATGTAACGCTCACTGTGTCTTCCACTATTGTAGATGTTACTGATTGTTCTTTAACAATTATACAGTCATATGAATGCAAAGTTTAAAAAAGTGCATTTTGAAGGCTCTACTTCCCTCAGTTGCCCCTAACTATTGTAGTTCTCTCACCACCAAAAAAAAAAAAAAAAACACTGCTTTTTTAAATCAAGCGTCATTCAGTTTTTTTATAGAATGCAACTAGCTTTGTTGACAACTTGCTTTTTTCACTTAAATACTAGAAGATTTCTCATATAATAAACAAACAAATAATCGTAATATAAATATTACATGAGCCAGCATTTTCAATCTTAAGATCAATTCTCCCTAAAAAAAATAGAAAAACTCTAATTCAGTTGGCTATATGCAATTCTGTGTCCATTGTAGCATTATTAACAATAACCAGTTTTGGAAATAGTATAAGTGTCCAACAAAAGATGGGCTGATAAAGAAAAGAATGAATGAAATACTACTCAGCTATAGAAAATATTAAATCTTTTCATTTGCAACGTTAATGGAACTGGAGGGTATTATACTAAGCAAAATCAGTGAGAAGGAGAAAGACAAATATTGAGTGACTCACTCATGTGGAATATTAAGAACTAAAGCAATGGAAAGTATAAAATTAAACCCAAAAAAAAAAAAAAAACCTCTAGAAATGACTGTGGAACTGAGGCTACTAATGGTAATAAGATGCCCAATGAATTTTAGAGAGAATTACTAATGCTAAGATAGTGGGTGTATTGTAGTCATATGCATCTAAAAACGTGTGACTCTTTACCCCACTAAATCATATACAGTTTTTTAACCATTCCATCAGTAAAAATAAAACTACTGTTTTCCAAGTAATTTTTTTAAGTATTTGAGGGTGAAAATAAACTCAAAAATATGCTGTGTTCCTGGGCTTGAAAAGTTAATATTTTTGAAATCTTCCAAACCGCCTAAATGCATCCATTATCATATTGTAACCTCCACTGAAATTTCATGTTTCATATTTCATAATGGACATTTCATAAGGAAAAAAGTCTTACAATTGGTTTGCAACCACAAAACACTGTCAATAGCTAGTTTCTCTGTCTTAACACAGAAAAACAGCTGAAAGTAGCATGTTTTCTCATTTATATTATACTACAAAATTATAATAATCAAAACTGTACGATACTGGCATAAAAACAGACAGGCCAATCGAACATAAATGAGAACCAAAAAATAGACTACACATATCTAATCAACTAATATTTGACTAGGTAGGTAGACAAGAATATTCAATGAAGTAACAATCTCTTCAATAAATAAGGCTAGAAGGCGATTCACATGCAAAACAATGAAAAATGGACCCTCTATATATATCACTTATAAGGATTGACTTGGAATGATAAAAAGCTTAAATATAAAATCTGAAACTTTAGAACAAGAGGAGAATGGGGGGGGAATTCCTTTACATTAGTGAAGTGAATTTTTTAGATATAATACCAAAAGTACAGACAACAAAACAAAAACACACAAAAAGAGACTAAAAAACCTTGTATAACAAAAATAAGCAATCAATAAAGTGAAAAAAATAGCCAAAGAAATCAAATAAAATATTTGCAAACCATGTCTCAGATAAGGTGTTAATGACCATAGTATTAAAAAATAACTTAATAGCAGTAAAAGCTAAATAATTAATTAAAATATAACCCAAGGACCTGCATACCAATTTTTTAAAAAGATATACAAACTATCATCAGGTTCTTAAAAAAATGCTCAACATTACTAATCACCAGGAAAATGGAAACCAAGACCACAATAATATTCTATCTCATACCTGCTATAATGGCTACTTTAAAAAAACCAGGATATGGTGAGGGTTGGCAAGGATGTGGAGAAACAGGAGTCCTTATACAGATTTGGTGGTTATGTAAATTTGTTAAGCCACTAGGGAAGAGTTTGGAGGTTCATCATAAAATTAAAAGTAGAACTATGTGATATTGAAATCCCATTTCTTAGTATTTGGTTAAAGATATGAAATCACAATCTCAAATACATATCTGCACCCTATTTTCATATACTTCATTATTCACAATACTTAAGACATAGAAAAAACTTGGTCATTAACAGATCAATTGGTAAAGAGAATGTGGTCGGTAGATACAAACAGCATCTCACTGAATTACAACAGTGAGATGTAATTCATTCATTAAAAAAGGGAGATCTTTCAATTTACAAGAATATGAATGGAAATTGAGTGTAAGAAGTCAAACAAAAAATACGACATGATCACACTATATCTAAATATTTAAATAATAGAATCTAAAAAACTGAAGTTATAGAATAGAAGGGAAGTTTTGGGGGCTTGGATACTGGAGGAATTGGAGACATGGTGTGGTTGAATGTACGGGGATCTGATGTATACACCAGTGTCTATAATTAACGGCACTGTATTGTTCACTTGAAACTTACTAAGGTACGAGATCTCAAATGCTCTTACCAGATAATTATATAATGGATGCAAGGTGTTAATTTTGTTTGATAATGATTTTGCAACATATATAATCATATTGTACACCTAACACTTGTACAATTTTTTATAACAATTTTGTTGATAAAGCAAAACATTTTAAAAATCACCAAATATTATCATTTAGGCATTCAACATGTAGTGGATGTATAAATAGTACTCAATAGAACAAGGAGAAGAATTATAGACATTAGGTTACATAAAGACACTCAACCATGAAATAGTACTTCATATCTTAAGTTTGGTAGTATATAAGTATGCAATAATTCTTATGCCTTTTGGATATCTGAAGTATTTCCCAAAATATACATTCCTTTTTTAAAAACTTTGTAAATTTCCTGTTTCTACTCTATATATTTAGCACATTTGTATTCTACATAGTTAAAAAAAATGGAACTGAATTAACAGCAGCATTACCCTTTATTTTAAAGCATTTTAAATGAAACATTAGCCACCAACAACCATGAGGTGACCATTACTCTGAGATATCTATTGTTAGAATAGAAATTAAAAAAAAAATAACAGCCATGTTTTTTGGGATCTTGCAATTCAATGAAGTTAGCATGTAGTTCTCTCAGAGCCTAGCAACCAAATAGAGGCCAGAAACAGGCCGCCAGTGATTCTACAAGCAAAAGGAGAGCTATAGATCTCCATCACCCTAGCAACCAGGTGAGTTGGCGTGTTCCAGAGATTGCACTGCCAGGAGGAAAAAGACCCTATCCAGCTAGGAAGGCATCACCTTCAAACCAGTTCCCAAGTGGGGTTGGGGGGCTTCACTCAGCAGCCTAGGGACCCTACAAGGCCAGACAAAATAACCCAACAAATGAACTAAGAACAAAAAGAACAATAACAAAAGACACCTATATTCCTCCTCCAAAAAGAACCACAGAAGAAGCTCCATAACCAGAGCCCTTCTTAGGACACGCAGAATTGACATGTTGTCCCACCAGCCTAAAAGGCAAAAAATTATGGAAAAGAAGACAAATTGTACCATAACAACCACATCCATCTATCAGGCACTCTCAGGGAAAAGGTCCGCCCACCCAAATCAGTCAAAGGAAACAAAATTTACTCCTCTCAGTTACATAGACACAAAGACAGAATAAACTACAAATTACTAGAAGACTGCAATCATCGTGCCAGCCAATACTAGAGTCATAGTCGCTCAATATGCAGGAGAAGTATGAAAGCAAAGCACAGGAAAGAGGAAAAAGGCAAACACCCCAGCAAACCCCACAGAAACCAATACACCATCGAAGGAAAGACAAACTCTAGAAACCAACAAATATAACATTGAAGAAAGGTGCCACCTATCAGACAAGGAACTGAACCTATGCATGTTACAAACATACAAAGAGCTAAGGGTAGAATTAGAAAATATAAAGAAAAAGAAGTGAATATAGCAAAGAAACCAAACAAGTTAGAAGAAGAAATGGAAAAAAATTAAGGAAGAAAACATCAACAAAGATAAAATAATTGAAGAATTGAATAATAAAATTGAAAACCAAAACAAGAATCAGAAACCCAAGATATAAAGGGAGCAACAGAAGAGCTCAAATACAGGGAAAAGTTACGAAAGCAGACTGGACAAAATTGAAGAATGAATAGTACTTGAGCACACTGAATTTAAGAGGAAGAAAAAAGACAGAGACAGAGAGACACAATGTAAGAAAATAGAAGAAAAACTCAGAGATCTGTGCAATTCCTTAAAGAAAGGAAACATGAGAGTTATGGGAGCTCCAGAAAAAGAAGAGAAGCACATGGGTACTGAAAGGCTATTTAAAGAAATAATGTAGGAAAACTTCCCAATCTTGCAGAAAGAGATGAAATTTGACATCCAGGAAGTGAAAAGAACACCAAACTACATCAACAAAAGAAAAACCACAGCAAGACATATCATTGTGAAACTCCCAAGAGTCAAGAATAAGGAAAAGATAATGAAATTGGTTAGAGAAAAGAAACAGATAGCATACAAAGGAAAACCTTTTAGACTGACCTCAGACTTCTCTCAAGAGACAATCCAAACAAGAATAGCTTGGAGTTATATCTTCAAAAAACTCCAAGATAAAACAAAAAAACAAACAAAAAAAGAGCCAAGATTACCCTGCAAAGCTTTCTTTCCTCTATGAAGAATAAAAACTTTCTCAGAAAGCAAAGCCTCCAGAAATTAACTACCACTAAACCACCACTCCAAGAAATCTTGCAAGAAGCCCTAAGATTAAAACCAACAGAAGAATAAATAGAAGAGCAAAACAAGAAAGCTAATCAGAACCTTAAATGACAACCAAAAAATTGACTCCAGAATCTCAAATATCAGTAATAGGAAAAAGGAAACCTTAAACTCAAAATGACCCTCCAAAAGTCAACACCAGAGCAGTAAGCATCAATCATCCTCTTAAATGTCAATGGTCTAAATTCAGCAATCAAAAGACACAGAATAGCAGAGTGGATCAAAAAAACAAAACCCAACATTCTGCTGCCTGCAGGAAACACACTTAAACACAAAAAATAAGGACAGACTAAAAATAAAGGACTGGAAAAATGTTCTGCAAATGAATGGTCACCAGAAGAAATCAGGAGTAGCCATACTAATCACAGATAAAGTAGACTTTAAGCTAAAAAAGGTGACAACAGATAAAGAAAGACACTATATATTGGTAAAAGGGTCAATACATAACAAAGACATAACAATTATTAACATATACTCACCACACAAAGGAAATAAACAGACTCACAAACTGAAGAGGAGAAATTACAACAGATACAAAAGAAATCCAAAGGATATTAAGAGATTATGATGAACAACCATATGGAAATAAATACAAAAACCTGGGTGAGATGGACAGATTCTTAGAAAGATACAACTCTCCAAAATTAAACAAAAAAGATATAGAGAACTTAAACAAACCAATCAAAAGCAGTGAAATTGAAGCAGTCATCACAACTCTGCCTAAAAAAAGAGCCCAGGACCCCATGGCTTTACAAATGAATTCTACCAGACATTCAAAGATGAATGCACCTGCACTCCTATAGTTTTTCCAAAAAAATTGAGAAAGAAGGAAAACTGCCAAACACATTCTATGAAGCAAACCACTCTCATACCAAAATCAAATAAGGACAGCTCCAAGAAAGAAAACTATAGACCAATTTCCCTAATGAAATCGGGTGCAAAAATTTTAAACAAAATCCTGGCAAATCGAATCCAAAATGTATAAAAAGCATTATTCACCATGACCAAGTAGGATTTATCCCAGGGGCACAAATATGGTTCAACATCCAGATATCAATTAACATAATACACCACATCAACAAAGAGAAAAACAAAAACCATGTGATAATGTCAATAGACACAGAGAAAACATTCGACAAAGTCCAGCATCCATTCATGGAAAAGCTCTTGAAAAATTAGGGATTAAGGAATTTACCTCAACATAATAAAAGCCATATATGACAAAAGTATGGCAAACATCATCCTAAATGGGGAAAATTAAAATCAAATCAGTTGAGATCTGGAACCAGGCAAGGATGCCTGAAGGAAAACAAACAGCTGGGACTATATCAAACTAAAAAGTTTCTTAACAGCAAAAGAGACAATAAACAAAACAAAAAGAAACCCAATAACTGGGAAAAAAAATTTTGCCCTCCAGACAAGTGACAAGGGTCTGACAACAAAGATCCACAAAGAGCTCCTATCGTA
Source organism: Uropsilus gracilis (assembly GCA_004024945.1). NCBI lineage: Eukaryota > Metazoa > Chordata > Mammalia > Eulipotyphla > Talpidae > Uropsilus > Uropsilus gracilis. Next base: position 59,709 of record PVHY01006519.1, on the reverse strand, counting down.
CAACAAAAACAAAGTAAAAATCCCAGTCAAAAATGGGGACAAGCCCCACTGCTCTTTAATGTTGTACTGGAAGTTCTAGCAAGGACAATAAGGCAAGAGAAAGACATAAAAGCAATACAAATAGTTAAAGAGGAACTGAAGCTATCATTATATGCTAATTGATTCTCTATACAGATAACCCCAAAAATACACAGAAAAATTGCTTGAAATAGTAAACCAGTTCAGTAAGGTAGCTGGATACAAAATCAACAAACAGAAGTCGGTTTCCTATATGCAAAAATCAAATAGAAAAAGAAATCAGAAAAACCATCCCATTAACCATTGCACACACACAAAAAATAAATACCTGGGAATAAACCTAACAAAAACATGTGAAAGAACTATACAAAGAAAAATTTAGAATGCTGCTAAAAGAGCTAGAAGAAGCCATAAAGAAATGGAAAGACATTCCCTGTTCATGAATTGGAAGAATTAATATCATTAAAATGATCACCCTACCAAAAGCAATCTACAGATTCAACACAATCCCTATAAAAATCCCAATATTCTTCAAAGAGATAGAACAAAAATTATAGAAATTCATATGGAATAACAAAAGACCTCGAATATCAAAAAGGCTCCTGACCAGAAAAAAGAGAATGGAGGTATTACTATTTATTCTAGACTTCAAACTATACTACAAAACCATAGCAATTAAAACAACTTGATACTGGTACAAAAACAGACAATCAGACCAATGGAACAGAACTGAATACCCTGAAATAAAGTCTCTCTCTCTCTCTCTCTCACACACACACATGCACACACACATACATACATATATATATATATATATATATATATATATATATATATATATATATATATATATATATATATTCAGCTAATCTTTAACAAAGGAGTGAAAAACTTACATTGGAAGAAGGACAATCTCTTCAATAAATGGTGCTGGGAAAACTGGACCAAGACATGCAAATAAATGAACCAAGAAACCTCCCTCATACCATGTACAAAAACTAACTCAAAATGGATAAAAGACTTGGACATAAGATCTGAAACCATAAAATACATAGAGGAGCAAAGCCCTTCATGAGTTGCAAGTCAAAAATCCATTTTTGGGCACATATATAGATGGCAAAAAAATGAAGGAAAACATAAACAGCTGGGACAACATCAACCTAAAAAAGTTCTGTACAGCAAAAGAGACAACAGAAATAACATAAATAATTCTATCCAAGTGGGAAAAAATTTTTGCCATCCATACAAATGATAGGGGTCTGATAACAAAGATACACAAAGAAATCATATAACTTAACAAAAACAAAGCCAAAAAAACTCAGAAATTGGGAGATCTAAAAAGACACTTCTTCAAAGACAAAATACAAGAGGCCAACAGGCACTTAAAAAACTGTTCCACGTCACTAGCAATCAGGTAATTGTAAATCGAAACCACAATGAGATACCACTTTACACCAGTAAGAATGGCCCACATCCAAAAAACAGACAACAAATGCTGGAATGGATGTGGAGAGAAAGGAACACTTTTACACTACTGGTAGGAATGTAAACTGGTCCAGTCATTATGGAAAGCAGTATGGAGGACCCTCAAACTAATGAAATAGAACTACCATTTGACCCAGCAATTGCTCTTCTGGGAATCTACCCAAAGGAGAACTCAATGTGGGTAAAAAGGGACACCTGTGTTCAGATGTTTTTTGCAGCACTATTTATAATTGCATGGACATGGAAGCAACCCACATTCCCACAAGACAGAGGACTGAATGTAAAAGATGTGGTATATACCAATGGAATATAACACATCAATTAAAAATTACAAATTTGATGATATTTTTGGTAACATGGATGTACCTAGAAGAAATCATATTGGTAGAAACAAATCAGAAGGGAAAAGACAGAAAACAAATGTTTCACTGATAAATGGACAACCAAATGAAAGTACACAACTGAGGGAGGGGACCAAGTGGAGTGGCCAAGGAGGGGAGGTGGTGGGTGACCCCCAGGGGTCACAATGATGTGAAATATATATATATATATTATTTAAATAATAAAAAATAAAATTAGCATGTAAATAATGATATCATAAAATGTAAAATGATATATAAAAGAAACTAATGTACTGTAACATAAAGAATAAATAACAGTCTCAAGCATCCAGATAAAGGGAATAATATATGTAAAGGATAGTAAATAACTGTTTCAACATTTTGATTTTGGAATACATACTTTATCTTGAAGAAGATGTTTAGCAAGCTGCTATTATTATTCTGCCTATTGTTCTAATCGCCACAATTTTCAGTTTGTTTTGTGGATACTTTCGTCACCTATTGTTTAATTTGCTTTAATTACTGAATATGTTTATGTTCTTCTTAGTTTCTTACAGAAACTATACTTAATTACCCTGCTAATAATAACTTCACCTGGGTTACAAATGAGCATATACTAAAAACTGATTGAACTGATTGTGCTGTAAATCAGATCAGTTTTATTGTTCTGACCTCTGAGAAATATTAAAATATAGTTTCTATACTTGAAAATGAGTATTTTATAATTTAAGGAGGGAGGGAGAAAGAGAATTTAGGTTTAGAGTAAGTGATTTTCTTCAGTGTTGGTTTCACCAGGACAAAATATGTCACAGTGAGATTGCTGTTCAAACAATAAAGAAATTAAACAAGTCACACATAAAATTGTCACACTGTCCAGAGATTAAAAATTACATCACTGATAAAAAGTTCTTGGGTATTGACTTTAATTATAATTAATTTACCAGTTGACTTTTTGACTGAATGCTTACCATGAGCAAATCTCTGTGCTCAAGAGATTATATCCTCAAGGAATGTAACAAATAAAGGCACAGGAAAATAAATCTTAAATAAAGGCACAGGAAAGTAAATCTAAAATTTAAAGATAATATATCTTTGAAATTAAAGCATATGTTATTCAGGGTACACAGAGTGTGTACACCCAACTCAACCCTTCCCAAATTTTCGCCTGGATCCCCATAAAGGTGGTAAACAAGGGTAGTCACTAGACTGGAATAATTGGGAGGTGTGGTCTATGATGGGGTAGTGTGACCAAGAACTAGTTAGAAGGTGTCAGGAGATTGGATTGTACTTAAACTGAATTTGCAAGTTTATAGTCCATTAATTCATTGGACTTCACTTACAAAATACAAAATGAAAGAAAAATTGTTACAAAGTTATAGATTTATTAATATTTTGAAGACAGTGACAAGGCATCAGGCTTGAAAGGAAAGTGGACTTTTGAGTGACTGGCACAGATGGCAGGCCCATGCCTTTAGAATGAGATCCCAACATGGTTTGTTACCATTCTGTTATAAAAGTTTTTATATACTATTTTTGTGGGCCTAGAATATGCAACAGTTGGGGGGGGGTGTAGAAGGCTCTAGTTTGATAGGCTAGAGGAACTTGTAGGGTGGGAAGTATAAGACAGAGAAAGAACTAATCATCTAAGAAACAGAGGAGATGAAGTAATACTGCCCACAAATATGAGTACATTTTTTGAAGTTTGCCTTGAAATCTTGGTATTTCATTCCATTAATAAAATTTTATGATCACATTGGACATAATAACTTTTTTCTTCAGGTTCTAAGGTATCAGTGAACAATTTTGTGTACTTTTTTGCTAAAGAAATCTACAACTTAAAATTATTACAAATGTATCTAATTATATTGAATCGCATGAAATTGCTGCTATTCACCTAGCTCTGACCTATAAAAACAGCAATTTCATATAGTTTAACTTTATATTACCTGACCAATGTTCCTTTCCCATTAATGAATATACACAAGAATTATGACTCCTCATTTTCCTCAAAGCAAATTCAGATGCTTGATAATTTTGCAAGTTTGCACCTATTTTTAACAAATATTCTAGCATTTTCCTGAACAGTTAAGTATTTCTATGAAATTTAAAAGGGTGCCTTTACCTAACACAAGAAAATTGATTTGAATTGATCGGCTAAAATGTACATCAAAGTTAGAAGTAAACACATGTACCTTGATGGTAAAAAGGCTGAAATCAGAAGACTAATACTGTGGTAATTTCTGATATATGTCTTTGACCATGATATCATGGAATATTGTTTGTATGTTCAGTATTGTCAGAAAGGAAGCAGATCCATGAGTGAAATTCTATTTTTTTTTTTTTTTTGCCTATTTTTAGTTATATCTTTTGGCCTGGTTTTAAATAAATTGGTATACATTTTATTTATCCAACTTTTTTTTCTTTTAGCCTAAAATTATGCAGAATGTAGAAAGAGATACTAAGAGTTTTGTTGGTCCTTTCAATTGAAAAAAATCTACTTGAATTTCACTCAATATTTAGACTAGACTTAGTGACTGACAAGAAGAGGTCACAGTGGACATTAAGTCATGAAGAAGGTGATAGTGACTAGTCACTAAAATTTCTAAATGTTCTATTTGCACAACTGACATTCCTTACTTGATTTTAATTTCCGGTACATTTGAATTGTGATAATGTCTCACTGTTTAGATAGTTGTAGAATAAATATAGTCATTGAAATGTTGTCAGAGGTTTTTAAATTAATGTATTTTATAACATACGTTCTCTTTTGTAAAAATCAAATACTGATTTTGAAATCAGTATTTGAAATCAGTATCAATAGATTACATTGATGTGGTGTTTTGTCTTAGCTCATTCTTCACATTAGCAAAAATTCAATTAAAAATTTTTGCAACACTAATATTAAAATCAAGTTATCAAATAGAATTCTCTTTTTGAAAAAAAATTATAAGATCATAGGAAAACAAGATATTTAAATATTGTTTTTTCAAAAGATACTTGCCAAATTGTATAGTGTAGAAAAAAATACAAAAATATGAAAATGCCCAAACTTAAATCTTAACAAATTAAATGACAATATAATTAATATTGTATGTTTTAAGAGCATCATCAATGAAACTTTACTCCAAAAATGAAGAAAAGTTGACCTGCAGTGTCTCTGGCTTATATTATGGCATCAATTGTCAAACTTTCTTTTTTCTTCTTAACCACAGAATTGTTATTCCTGTATGTTGACTGCAGTCTCTGCCTTAGTTTGGGAGCTATTAACATCTATCAGGATCAATTGTACATACTTGAACTAAGAAAAATTTACTTGACAAGTCTAATGGCTGTGAAAAAGCCATTACAGAGTCACAGAGAAAAGGGAGGAAAAAAAAGGCCAAACTATGCCAAAGAACCATAGAAGAATTTTTTCTCTTACTACCTCTTACCATTCTCCTTGTTTCTAGCCCCAACTCTGCGTTCTTTTCCTTGTCTTTTTGTACAAAGTAAAATCCGTGTTCCTGCATGTCTGTGCCTTTCTCTTTTGTTGAGATCATGCATATATGACACAGGAGTGTGGCCCTGGAACTGGGGCCCCGGAGAACACAGACCCCTCAGCACAGCCTGATGCAGTTAAAGGAGTCAGCACACGAGTGGGACAAGAGCTTCCTTTAAACAGAGCAGCTGAAAGCACGACGGAAATAACCCAAGAAGAGATATTTGTCAGGTCACCAGAGTAGTGCTGAATTATGGTCAGTTCTGCCCAGAAGCCTTACAAACAGCAAATAAGAGAATGATGATATTAGCAAGTAGACTCATGTCAGTCTTTTTCATTATTCTCTAGAGCAGCTTCACCAAAAATCCCTATTAAAAAAAAAAAAACTCAGTGTCATATTTAAGGTAAATACATATTAAGATGGTTGCCAAAAATCTTGTAAGTTCAGTGAAATAACTTATAAATAGGTGGCACAGAGGATTTTAGGACATAGTTAATTTCACTTTAAATAAAACTGCTCTCATTTGATGTGTAATTGCCATATTCTACAAACTATTCATATTTTTCGTTCTGATACTGCTTCCTATTGTATTTACAGGAACAGTTGATTAAGCAACAAAATGGGTGAAAATATAGTTTCTCCCAAAGGTTAGAAGATCTTGGAGGAAGGGACCATCGAGGAACATGTAGTTGATTTCTAAATCAAATGACCTTCTCTAAAAATAACCCCATACCCTTAACATCTATTTGAATGAAGCTAGGATCTTTGCAGAGAGAAGAAATGTATCAAAAATAAATAAATAAATAAAGTAAGGAAGGAGAAGAAGAAAAGAAGAAAAAAAAGATTACAGAAAGAAAAAAAAAAGAACAAAACGGAGATTTTACTTTTAGCTCATCTTCAGATTTGCAAGGGACAATAAGCGAGATTCATTAGGCCATTTGTTTCTGTCATCTGCCATGATTCAAAATGAAATACTAAATGTTTCATGGACTCAGAAAAAGAGTAGAATTTGTCTTTGTGTTGGCTGTGCAAAGACGGTGTGGCTTACAGCCCCATACAAGAAGCCTGACGGATGAAAGGGGGAAGGGTGGTGCCATCTGAATGATGATGGGCTAATATCATCACCCTCTTGTCAGCTGTAATAGGCTTTTCCTCACAGAAATAATTCATAAAACTGCTACATTATATTCTATCCCTGACAGGCCCTATCTATCCTCCAACCCAGCAGGCTCACAACTAATAAGAAAATATGTGGTTCAGGAACCCTGAAAAATTAAACAGGTAGTTTATGAACAATTTGTTTCATGGGGATGTTTATTATGTTTATTAAATATTGAGCCTTTAATGTTTTCCCAGTGCAGATGATATCATAAAAATGCTGACTTAAGCCTCAGATGTATTCTTAGAAAATGACATTTTACACCAGTAGTGGTACATAGTAAATAACTAAATTATAACAGCTTGTGTGTGTGTGGAAACAGGATGTAGAAAATATAATTTATAATGTATCTCTGTGTACATGTGTATGTAAGACAGATGCGTCCTTGTGTATCCTTGTGTGTCACGTTCAAGCGTTGTTTGTAGGCTTAGGTTTAAAAGTAAGTTGGGAAATACCATTATTTTAGCACTTGTCTTGGGGAAGGTCAGCCTGAGATTTGTTTTATTGCTTGTACTAAACGAGAAACCTTGAGTTCAGTGTTTGAATCAAGAGTACACATACTCTGGGCACTAATAATAAACTTAATCAGGAGTGTTACTTTGTAAGTACGATTTTTATATAAATTCCTTATCTGGGTTTTCTCTGGAGACCAATGTCTGTGAGCATATGAGGGTAAAACGGCTTCTGGTAATGTGATGTTCTTTATTTGAAAGTATCAAATTAGATACAGAAACTGTTCTGCAGAGAGCTGGCAGAGAAAGTGCATGAAGCATGTTCTTCCTGTGCCCATACCTTGCACATTACTAGCTTTGCTGTCATAATATATTTAATCAGTGTGACAGTAAATGATCTTCTGCTGTAGACAAGCAAGTGGAAGATTATCTGCATCTTACAGGGTTAATGGCCCTTCCATAATAAACAATACCCACAGTATGAAAATAAGGCAATAATTCACATACATATTTCAGAAAGCAAATGCCCAAAGTGATTTACAAAGGAAGTTGCATCAAACCTGTGGCTAAATGCTATAGCATTTCAGGCCACAACTTTACTGATCTCAGAAGGACATTTTAATTTACTATATATTCCCACAGAGAAACATGTGCACAAGCATTTTGTAATGAATACATTCTCATAGGGTTTCACGGAGGGTACATATAATGTGAAAATTCATGTGAAATATAAAATATCAGCATGAAGAGGTTAAATGCAGAGTCTATTTGAAGAGTGTTTACCAGTGAATCAACGTCAAGCTAGGGCAATTCTTTAGGGACCATTCATGAACCTTTATTGTTTAATACTTGTGTAAATATCCAAAATGAAAGGATAGAGAAAGACACATACCTAGCTTGAGATTAACCCCAAAAGTTAGCACTCAAACTAAGGGTGACTTTTGTGAATTGTATGATGTGATCAGAGATAAACATAAGGGGAGGCAGAAAAGGTGTCTTTGGGCAAGAAAGTTGTTTGCACATGACATAGGGGATTGCAGGTATAGCAAAATGTTTTCATTTAAAATGGTAAGACAGTTGGTAACATAACCGAATGAGTTTTTCAAACCGAGCAAAATATCGTAACTATTAAAATAATCTTGCTTAGGACCACAAGTCAATTGTTTTGTTCAGTACTGTTCAACTTCTAAGTTGTCTTAAATGTAGCTCCCACAAATGTAGCTCCCACAAAACTCCCACAAGTGGCTAGAAGAGATTAAGGACTGAGATATCTAGCTTGCAGAGGAGTACAGAGATCAAACAGCAACCTCTGCCCTAAAGAGGATTCTTATCCAGAACTGGAAAACAGTTTAACTTCTCCAGTAAATAGTTGCAAAAGGATTAATTGAGATTAAATTCATTCTTTTTAAATAGGATCATTAAATGTCAGATTTCCTGAGGTTTAAAAATTAATTTTGATCTTTATTTCTTAGGAATAAGTTAAAAGCAAGCCTATCTTTAAGAGAAGGTCAGTCATCTGACCCATTGCAATTCCTTCAACATTTAAAAATCTGAGTTTCCACATGGACAAGTTCCTAGCTCTGCAGTCTCTGACTTTTCTGCTGAGAGTCTACTTTGATAATAAACAGGTCAGTCTGAGTCTCTTTTGAAGCTTATTCTAAATAATAGCAACTGCAATTTCCCTTCCCCAAATTTCTTCTTCAAGTTGTAGATTATTTTCTAATGAGATCAAAAATTTTTCTACTTAACCTTGACCCATTTGGAATAAATGCCCTAGCATAGACTTTCTGAGGTGAGGTGGACACTCCTGGAACTGACAGACATTGAGAAACAGTGGTTTGTTCTTGTGTAGGGCAGCAGAGGTAACCCTATCTTGTCCGTGGCTTTCTGTGCAGTCTGAATTTGTTTCTGGAGCCAAGAACCCTGGACAGTTTTAGCAAAAGAGACAGACAAAAGTGGAGGCCATTCGTGATTAGAAAAAAATTTACCCAAGGTCATAAAAAAACTATGAGCATCCTATGTTTGGTCTCAGGGGCACATGTTGTGCTACCAATTTCAGACATCCCCTTTTAGAGGAAGGCAGTTGGTGGCAATTAATTACCCCTCAATGGCATATACAGCTGCCGCCTATGTATGGAAACAGAAGAGAAATTAGATTTAATTGGCCTTAGCACAATCAAGAATGTGGCATTTATTTAATTATGACTTGGGAATGGAAACTTGATTAGTGTTTTATTGCATTTTTAATATTAATAATATAATTAATAACACATACAGCATGTAAAAATGGAATGATTTTCTTGCATGTTACAATAAGGTATTGCTTACTATATTTAGAAACACATGATAGTGGGGTTTTTTTTGATAATCAAAAACTGGTTAATGATACAAAGAATGAAGGTTTGTTAACCCTGAGTGTCATTGACATTGTTTCCAAGTTCTCCTTTATCATGAAAGGACCCAACCCATTCTCAGCAGAACTTGTGCTAGTGGATGAAAAGATTCGTTGAAACCATGTTAGTTTTTTGTTTTAGTTTATGTTTTGGCTTGGAGGTAGGATATTTGTCATTAGATGTCTTTGCATCCTTTATTTGGTAGTAAATGGGATTTCCTAAAATGAGAAAAAAAATCTAGGATTTGAGCAAAAAGTAGAGACAATAAAGCATCCTAACTCTATTGAAATTTTAAAGTGGTCATAATTAACAACTTTAACTTACAGAAGTATTTACTCAGGAAAATTACACATGATATTAATTTAAAAAGTGCTCTGGTACCCTGATCATTTGTAGTATTTTTTGATTTGCATATCTTAAGTAAAACCCTTAAAAGTCAATCTATGAGAATTTTACTCTATGGTTTTTATAGGATGAACATTTGCTCGCAATTCAAGGATATTGACTGAATTACAATCTATATTTAAATATAATCTCCTTGATAGAAATGACCCCCAAATGCCATGAAGACTAAACAAGGTGAGTGTTTCTGACTGCCGTGTTGTATTTTTTTAAACCCGTCTTATATTCTATACTTACCAGGCAATCTTTCAGCACAGTTTCACACACAAGCAGCAGGATTAGAAGTGTTTTGTTATTGCATCAAACATTAGTAAATAGAGAAAATTTAACTCCCTGTGGGCCTACAGATGTTTATAAACTGAAGTGGTTGTGTGGCTTAGAAAGTAAGAGAGGCTTTGACTTGCCACATCCAATATTACATTCCTGCCTCATGCAGTCTAAGAACATTGTTCTTAACTTCTCAGCCTCTGCAAATAGGAGCTCAAATTTTATGCTCCAAAGTTGAGTGCAGAAAAGAGATATCAAACTTCTAGGATAAGCAATAAGTTAGAAAAACAACCATCAATTTACAACATAAAGACTTACAGGTCACTTTACAGAAGATAGCCTTTCTAATTGCTTTTCCTTGTACTTTTTGTATTTTTTGCCATGTAAGAAAATGTAAAACAAATTTCACAGGTGACACTAGATACATCTTCAACAAACATTTCATAAATGTTCGTTGGATTTTTGTACACTTAGTACACACAAATATATACATACACACATATATATGACATCAAAATGAAAGGTGGGTTTACCATTAAAAATCATGAAAGAACAAGATATTAAAGTGATTATATGCTTTATATAGGGCATTGCAGAAGTAGATTAAGGGAAAAATCTTAATCTGTGCATTTGGAATAGGCTATCCACTGTCATTCTTATTATTCTGACAGGAAGATACTATTTGACCAGAGGCTTATTAGTTTCTTCTCTCAAATTCCATTTCCCTATTTATAAAATCAAAAAAAAGCAAATTTCTTTAGATGATCCAGAGGACCCTTCAGATCTAATTTTCTGTTATTGTTACCTATGCATAAAGGGGAAGTCCTGGAGCCTAAACGAAGAGAAGGAAAAATCCCAAAATTCAGAAATGTCATTTTGCCAGGGCATCGCAAACTTGTGCCTAAGAGAATAGGGGCTCTTCATAAATATATATTCCAATAAAGTCTACTCACTCACAGCTCTAATAGAACAGCAGGAAGTCAAGGGGACAACTGCTCATTTGTTTATTTTTTTTTCAGGAGCAGAGCATACTTCAACAACCTGAGGGAAACCAGGCATTGTTTGGTTATGTGGTTGTCTATGGAATGAGTGCCACCTGGCATTGGGGCTCTGAGCATCCTGCCTGTGGCCTTAGCCCTTCACACAGGGCTCCTTCAGCGCTGAGGAGACATCTCAGCTGCCCCTAAAATTAGGTTTTACAAGTCAGACAGGAAAGAGAAATATAGAGTGAGTGAAAGTATACCTCAAATTATAACAGCATTTGTCATTTGACACCATGCATCAAAAATAACAGTTAAATATCAGTAGAAGTTAACATATGTGTTAAATACATATATTAAACATTTAGATGTATGTGATAAATATGTCCCTAAATATAATCACATACACACACATACACTCGCCTGTTAACTTCCTTGCTAAGTTCACTGGTTTTTTGTTTGACTTATTGTGGGGCTGTTTCCCAGGTCTACCAGTTGGAAGTAGTTTTGTTTTGTAAAGTCAAGTAAAGTTGGGCTAGGAAATAGTTGAACATATGAGAAGTGTATATATATATATATATATATGAAATGAATTACTCATTGTTACTTTAAGCCAATGACAAGTATCATTATCCAAGTGCTGTTGGTTTGGTGCAGGAGCTTTGTGTGCTCCTAATGTACTTGCTTCAGTTTTCTGCAGGAAAACCCCTCAGATTCAGTGTTGCATAGCAGCATGTACCTGTCTGTCAACAAAGAAGTTCATGATATGAAATCACCACTATGGCAGCTGTTAGAGACAGGCAGCAAACAACCCACACTTGACAGAACATCCAAACCTTTAGTGGTTATGAAGTCAGTTGCAAAGTCACAATCATGGACCAGGATTTTAGCTTCTATTTTTCAAATCCAACTTCTCACCGCTCTCAAATAGAATATATTACTACAAGAAAGACTAAGAGTAAAAAAATGTGGATTCAAGGATTCTTGCAACAATTATGCTCAAAAGAAAAATATTAACTATATAATCATAAAATCAAGATAATGAAGCAAAGTGAACTTGAGTTCATTTCTCTGGGTATAATTTCAAAACTGATGTATCCAAAATTTCATTATCATTGTATGTTTTGATATTCCCCTTATTACATAACTCATTACATTTACAAATCAAACTTTAGAAGTGTTAAGAATAATATGGCTGATTGGAGCTAGTATTTCATTCACAGGAAAGGAAAGGCATGTGTGTTTTTTATGCAAGGAGCTACTTACAGTTTTCTATCTTAAAAATAATTTTCTTCTGTCCTGAGAAGTGTAAACATATTTTTAAGCTAAAAATTCTGTATGTCAGAGGGACTCTAAGTACTATGGTAAGATGATGTCTTTTCTTAGAATTTGTAAAAGTATCTTGGAGATAAATCTATACTCCTCTTGGCATGATGCTGAGAAACTGAGGAGTGGGGCAAGGATTGGGAGGTTGAGGAGAGAAAGGAAATCCATATTTTTGGCTTAGGAGAAACTTGTATTCATAAAATGTAATTTCTAGATGTGATTTTCAGACCACAAACTGACTTTGTAGATTGCATTTTGGGGAAAAGTGGAAAGGAAAAATGAATTACTTCTATGCACACACCTATAGTGTACAAATGTAACATATATACACTCCTGCCAGTAACAGCTACTTTGTAAATAATGCGGTGCAGCATTTTAAGACTGGTTTCCAGTATTCTATTGCAAAACTGAATTCAGAGCCTTTTCTTATTATATATTTTGTTTGTTTATTGGTTACTAACTTTGATTTAAGTTTTGAAGTCTGAATTTAAAATAGAAACTCCATTGGATTTGGGAAAAGTTTCACTACTTCTGTGATGAAAAAGGTGTGTGGCAGCTGATAGAGCCAGTACCAGAGATCAGCTTACCTGCCTCTCTGGTCCCAAGATGTTTATCTCACTGAGAGATTTTCCATTGCCTCAAAATCCACTCCTTCCCACATTTGGTTTACTTTCCCTTGGAGAAGTATTTTAACTGCTTTTTAACTGCCTAGCAAAACAGCATCATATCACTGACACTAGAAAGGAAAATGAGATCAACTTTTGAAAAAAAAAAGTCTGTTTATGTCAATGGTTTATAATTTTGAAAGGTTGAGAAAATTTGTCTATACATTATACAATGCAAATATCTGGCAAACAATAGGATACACAGACTTGAAGGAAGAAAAAAGCAAATCAGAGTTTTGCCACAGGGATGAATAAACTAAAGAGGATTTTATTATTTCCATGTGTTATTTTGAATATATTATTCTGAACAACACTTAGCATCTTCATGGTGCTAAATTAATTTAAAATGATAATACTTTCTTTTTGATTTTAGGTGATCTTTTCTGTGGGTTTTGGAGGGTACAGGTGTAGGCAGAAAAGTTGGAAGTTTGGATATTTCCTATGAAATATTTTAAGTTGCTGTTTTTACATACCCAATTTGTTGCTGGGTAACAACCATGGAGGTAGAATATGATTATATTTCCAGAATAAGTATTTTCATCTGTTTATAAAAATTGTGTATTTATAAATTAGTTTTACATTTGCATCTTACTTAACCCTCCAAATTCCCCAAGAACTAGTTAGATGGAGTGGTAGTTTACATAAATTACAGAGGAGTATTAAATGACATAATCCAACCTGGAGATGAAATTTTCACCAGAAGCTAAATGCTCTCTCTTCTACTTCACAATAAACCAAAGTAGACAGATTTTACTTGAAGTAGAAAGTAGTCATTTCTTCAGTATCTACTTAAGTTCTACAAAATCAGGACACTTGGTTTAAAAGGGACTTGAACAGTTTTCCAGGGACTGACATGGCCTCTTGCAGAGACAATCATACTAAACTGTAGTCAACTTGGAATTGCCTCTCTAATTTTTGCTCTTACTTTGTTGTTTTAGATACTGGGCTTCATAAAAATAACATTTGAGTCCTAACCCAGAAATATCTCCAAACAGAATTATATCTTCACTTCACCTTTTCTTTGTAAATGAGGTCTTTGGAACATTTCTCTTATTTATTGCTCTATGCTACCTCCTTCTCCATTTTAAAACTGATTTTCAGATATTGAATATTTTATGACATTGAGACTTCAGGTTATGTTTTACACACACACACACACACACACACACACACACACACACACACCTTAACTTTGGCAGATTTTTATTGTCCTTTTTTCTAGTATAGATGAGAAATAATCCCTCACAGCTACTGATACAAGAATGTAAATTAAAAACTTGACTTTAATGTGATAAAGACATTTAAAAGCGAGTATAAATTTCAGGAGTAAGTTGAAAGAAAAATATTAGGAATATTATGGGGACAGTGAAAAAAAGAGGAGGGAGAGAAGGAAGGAATGGAAAGAAAAGTGGGACAGAGAGATCCAGGAGAAAAGAAAAACAAAAAGGAAAGAAGTAAGGGAGATGGGAAGTAGTGAATGTGATAATAAAGGAAGAAGGGGAAGAAAGAGATGAGGAGGGATAAGGAAAGAGTGAAGGCAAAGAAACAATTGAAGTATGGGGGTAGAAAAATGAATAACATAGATGTATAGTTAAAGATAAAAAGTCAGTAAATCAATATAGTAAATCCCAGTTAGAAATTTGCTTTCAGAAACTTTGTAGACTAACTTTAAAATTGGGATAGAATAGTGTAGTCAAGAATTGACTTTTCCACTTATTTCTGGTGAAGATTGGCCAACATGTTTTTTAAAAAAATAAATAAATAATTTGAAACTAATCATATCCTATGCATTGGCTTTACATTTCAGTCATTCTAGTAGAAAATCTTGATTAAGAGTAATTTGAGTTTAGTCCTCAGAACTCTAACTTGAAAATTTTATCATCAGAAACAACCTAAAGGTAAGGTTTTCTGTGAATTATTGGTTTATATATTTAAAATGTTATATTAGGTTTGATTACTTTAAAATTTGCATGTTAGTCCATTAATGAATAATAAAATAAATTTATATGGCTATAACCTCTTTCTACAAAAAATAACATAAAATAAATATTAAATTGCTCCAGATATGAAATATTAAAGTATACAGTGTGAGGATAGTAAATATTGATTTCTGAAGTTTTTATTTTAGTTTGGCTTGTGTAATGTATACATAAGCATATATAGGAATATGTATATGATTGAAAAATATTGATCTTGGTGCTTTGAACAAAAACTCATCAATATGTATGTGTGTGTATCATATTCTTTGGGCTATTTTAATAGTATCTCTATTTCTAATAGGAGGATAGTTTTTTTGTGTTTCTCATGTTAAATGTATGATTTATGTAATGAATGAATACATGTAAAAAGTACTTTGATTTCACACTTCTTATATTGCTAGGGAATTGTAAATTAAACTATATTATTATAAACGTATTAGAATGGCCAAAATGTAGAACATTGATGATTTTTAATGCTAGTAAAGATGTGGAGAGAACAAGAACTTTCATTTATTATTGGTGAGAATGCAAGGTGGTACAACCTTTTGGAAGACAGTTTGATGTTTTCTTATAAAACTAAGCATAAGCTTACCATACAATACAGCAAATATATTCCTTGGTACTTAATCATAGGTATTAAAAATCTGTCCACATGAAAGCCTGCACTTGGACATTTATGGCAGTTTTATTCATCATTACATAACCTGAGAGTAACCAAGCTGCATTTCAGAAGGTGAATGGATAGAGAACTATGATACAGCCAGACATGGAGTATTATATGTTTAAGAATAATGAGTTATCAAGACATGAAAAGACATGGAGGAAACTTAAATGCATATTACTAAAAGATATGCGAGTGAAAAAAGCCAGTATGAAAGGCTATAGACCATATGATTCCAACTTTCTGACAGTCTGGGGAAGATAAAAGTAAGGAGACAGTAGAAGTGTCATTGGTTACTATAGGTTAGAGAAGAGAAATGAATATGCAAAGTACTAGCAATTTTTAGGACTATGAAACTATTTTACATAACACAACGGCAAATACCTGTCATTATACATTTGTCAAACCCCAAGTTAAATATGCCACCAAGAGTAAACCCTAGTGTAAACTATGGATTCAAGGTGATGCTGTGTGGGTTCATGGGTTGCAGCAAATGTACAAATGTGATGTAGGCTGTTGCTAGGTAGACTGTGCACACATGGAGGCAACAGATGTATAGGAACTCTATTTTCTGCTCAATTTTGTTTCATCTTATTAATTGAAGAAAAGTATATGAATTACAATGTTGATTTGTTTTGTCAAACTGACTTCAAATTATACCAGTTTACTTTCATTGACATTATATCTTAATGTTAGTTTCCTCACACTCACATCAATTCTATGTTACTGTTTACTTTGCTATATATATTTACCATTCCAATATGTGAAAAATAGTGTCTCATTACTCTTTTAATTTGCATATTTTTACTTTATGTGAAAGCTAAAACATCTTTTTCTATGTTTATAAGCTATTTGTACTTTTTATGACAGTCTATTCATGTTCTCTGATAATTATGTAGTTTGTAAAGTTAATGATCATTTTTAAAAACTTCTGGAAAATATAAAATGTGCTTTGAGTCCTTTAGAAAAAAATATTAATGCAAAGCCAAAGTAGAGGAAGTAATTAGCATTGTCTGGTGAAAAATGACCAAGATAATATAGAACAATTTCCATTCACAGCTGACCTCTTTCTTGGCAGCCTGAAGACAACTATGACGGTGGCTACAGAGCAACCTTTGTTTTCAGGAGCATATTCCAAAGTCAAGGAGCCTAGAAATTTTCTCTTTTGCTTCATATGTTCCTAAAGAGGTACAATATAAGGGAACAAATTGGAGGAGGTGATGAAAGCAATAAACATAGGCAAAGGAACCAAAAGATGGCATGACACAGAAGAGGTAAACACATAAAACTGGGAACAGTTGCAAGCCTGCAGGAGAGTTGAGTTGGACTGTGTGATGAAAACGCCAGCCTAAACACCAACACAACTGTGGAATCTTGAGACTCCTCTCCGGATAATTATAGGTGATTTAGACAAATCTATTTGCAGCATCTGTAATTGAGAAACAGTAGTAGAGAGCTGTTATCTTGGTTGCTTCAGGCATAGCTACTTCAGCTGAGCTGCCCACCACCACCAATGTGATAATCTGATGGTGTGGAGACGGTATTACCTCAAATACATTGCCACTACTTGGTGCTGCCCTCACACCTTCTCTAATCAAAGCACTGCTGGGGAGAAGAGGTATAGTAAGAACTCTTTGGATGGTCAAAGAACCGGACAATCAGTTGGTTAAGGAGGCAATGAAAGAAATACTGACGCTTCAGCTGCCAAGAAAATAAGATGCATACTGCTGTTCTTACTTGAGTAACATAGGTATTTTATTAGGGCTGATTTTTTTTTTTTTTGAGAGTCAAATTATATCGATCAAACAGCATTACTGGGAGTTTGGGCTGGGGTGCAGGACTCTGTGAATGAATACAAACCCTCTGCACCTCTGTGTTTATGGAGTATACAACTGTCCTGCTAAGACTTTGAACTCTGATAGTTCAGGATTGGCAATCATAGAAAACCTCTCTTACCCTCCTCACAATTGTTTAGTTACATTGAAATGATTTTTCCTGCTTCCAGAGGAAATGTCTTTGGAATTCATTGTTCTGTGCAGCATTTCCACATCTACATCTTAAATAGAAAATCCAAATGGAGATGAACCCCAAATTATGCTTTGATTGTTAGCCCAGCAATAATTTCAAAATGTGCCCCAACTCTCCCACAGCAGCTCCTGTCACTGTAGTTCCTCCATCATTCCATTTGCATGCCTTTATTATGTAGTCTACCTTTGTGAGGGCAATGTGTCAGGAAGCATCCCCACTGTAAGTGACTAGAGTTAAAATCATCTTCAACAAATCGGCAATGGGATCGGCTCAGAGCTGTGCTAATAATGCCATCCTGTCAGCTTCCGTGCTTTTGATAAACACTCTTTCCCAGTGAAGGGTGTGGGAAGTTATGTAATCATTTGAAAAATATGTCAACATAGCAGTGGGTTTGGGGCAATTAAGCCTGTTCTTCCTTACATAAATGCAGAATGGGGTCAGAAAACTGGGTAGTTAGACCCAATTTAGTGATGGCATCTGGGGCCAATTCATTTGTTTAATACCTCCTTGTTTGTGTAGAGTTGGAATTTCTCCACAGAGGGGTGGTCGAAATTGGAGTGAAGGGGAAAAAAAGCTGTTGAGAATAGCTCAATAAGATTTTTTTTTAAAGTAAATATAAAAAGCATGTGTATGTAGTGTATTTGGGGGGGAAGGGCAAGGTAAATGTGATTTCCTTTCTACTACTCTCCCCAGACTTCAAGAGAGCCCCCACCCTCCTTTGCCATCCTCCTGGACAAACATCCTGCAGAGCTGATAGAACGTCCACTGCAGGTAGTGTATATCTCCTGTGGGCGGGGTGCCGTTACTGACCTGCACAGCAATCCACAGATGCATAATTTGGCTGGAGTTCTGACAGTTGTCTGTGATGAGGAATAACAAGGTTTCTGTCCCTTTTATTGCCCAATCCAGCACAGTGCAGGAGACTCCCTGAGTGCCTACACAGTTTGGCACATACATGTGGTGCTACATTCCATAATATCACCTCACCATTTCTGATGCCCTGCTTTCCTAGGGTTATGTTTTTGCACTTATTTTGGTTTAAATTTTTCAAGTATTCCTTTTTCTGGTCATCCTTTACACACACATCTGGGGTACATCATTTCTCTGAAAGCAAGGAAAGTCAAGTTAATGTTTCCAAATCTTATCAGGTCAGTGACTCAAAGCCACACAAATTTGGGTGGTTGGTCGCTTATAAGAAATGACAGCACATGGAGTTGATACTTTACCTTGCCAATAACCACAGGAAGACTGAAATCCAACCCTATCAGTCCCATTGCTGGGATGCTGTTATGTGTGGCAGTACATTCTGGTGTTTGTGGAATTGGATGTCTATTTTAGCTTCCTGTGGTAGTTTCTTGGCTTGAAGTTTGAAGCTTGTGCCTAGCTGGGCCACATTTCCCTTGAATTCTCTCTCCAGAACATCTGTTGAGTCATTGGAGGGAAGGTAGATTTCCAGGAATGCGTGTGGTATTTGCTCCTACACCTCGTGGTTGTGGTCACTATTGTTTCTGATGCCAAGTGCCAACATTACAGCATGCTGACAAGAGAACGAGCAGGAGAAACTACAACTCCACATAATCTCTGGAAGCCCTGTTTGGAAATAAAGAGTTGAGGGAATATGGAGGAAGTAAGAGAGAGAAGCATAAACCAAGTGAGGAATCTATTGGGGGGCATGGGAAGAGCTCTACTATTCAGATGTTTCCTTTTCTTCCTCTCATCTCTTCTTTTGTCCTCTGCACACTTCTTTGTTCCTTCCAACTCTCGTTACTGATCTCATGTGAATTCAGCTCTTGACCTGTCTCTCTCTCTATTGTTAACAACCATGCTAATGTCTGCCAGGTGTTTCCCATGGTAAGACTGAGAATAACATGGTGTAGAAGACAGGAAACAATTAAGTGTCAGATATCTAAGCCTTCAACCAAAATTGAGATTTGGTAAAACAGCAGTCTTAAAGCAGAAAAAAAAGAGGGAAGTGTTGAAAACCTCTGGATCAGTGTCTACATCTATCAGCACACTGTGGGTACAGCACTTGCTTGCACCAGCACTAGCTGTGATGTGATGTCAAAGACTGTTTTCCCTCTAGAGACCCTATCTTGCTGAGTTTGGAACAAAAATTGAAATGCCAACTACTATGTAAAAACACCATTCCACAATTCTCTACATGTCATAATGGAAAAGCTAATAACCATTTATTCTTTGCAGATAAGCAACATACTTTTCATAGGGAGGGTAGCTATCTTCATCAATGGCAAAAGGGAAACTTAGAGATATCTGTTTCAAGAAGTAAGTTTCAATAATTATGTGTTGTTATTCAGTCATATATATTCAATATAGTGGAATGTGTAGAATTATGGGAAAAGAGAATATAAGATCAGGGTGAAAATTTCCAAAGCAGAAATTAGAAGAATACATTTGTTTGGTGTATTGGTGGACTAGTCTGAGAATGCCAACCAAGTTGGGTGTATTGATGGAAACTGATGTATGTTGAACTTTGGAATAATTTTACTTTCTAAGATGAAAGATATTATACTGAATGTAACATATTAAGGTGTATAGTGTAACATATATGATATCTTATATAAATTCACATACCCTAATATGTACATTTGTAAACATTAAAAAAAAATAAACAAAACTATGAATTTCCAAAATAGGCAAATAGGTATGTTCGTGAGAACTGCTAATTGCTAACTGAGAATGCTCAACAGTAAAAGGAAAGCCTAAGACACTACTACTTTGAGACTGGCAGTAACAAGATATGGGTTTATTATTTCAAAAGGAGTCAAAAATTTTAAAAATCAATATGTACAGATTACTTTAGAAACTGCTTACCTAGGCTGCTGTTGAAATTACTAGAAACATCTGGCCACCACACATCCATTCCCTGTAACTATTTCCTTTGCCCCAGAGAACACTGGACTCTCCCAGCCCCTCCCCCAACCCTTTTTGTTTTTCTCAGAGATGTAGGTTTTCATGAATGTGAGATGACCCTATAAACAAAAAATAGTATGCTTTCTACCTATAGAATGATTTTGGTGTTTTGTAATTCCAATTGATTCAGTGATTTAGTCACTCTTGTTTTAAGTTATCTAATTAAGTCATCCTACTTAAGAATGCTTCATATTAACATAAAGATTTTAATAGCTTTTCCCATTTCTCCTTAGTGAAAACATTACTTCATGAATCCTTTGGTTTGCCATAATGGAGAAGTCAATCTGAATAAGCTCTTGAATATTAATTTGTATCCTTACCTCTATCAAAAATGAGGTAGTAAGGAAAAAATAAAAGCTCTACCAGAAACTGAGTTCCCTGTTTTCTGTATTCTGCTTTTTGGAAGAGAGAGAAATAGTAAATACAAACTATCTTAAAAAGAGGGATATCAAGGCTAATTGTGGTGTCAAAATTGATTCAATTCAATCTAATGTGTTTTTCACATCTAAACATCTATTTCTACACATTGACATTCAGTGCTCAAACCACTAACTTCAAAACACTGCAGGACCTTAAAATAAGTACAAATAATTCTATTATAGGAACTCTGTTATCTCATTCTACATAACTACCTCTAGACTAACAGATTCTCTCCACATCTTTTGCAAATTCACTGACTGCTTCTGAAACCGAGCAGCAAATATATTGACACACTTTTCCCATTAGCTGAGTTGCATGTTTGCCAAGAACCAGTTGTGTTTGCACCTAAGTCTGATTATGTCAGTTGTGCTTCTTCTTTTAACTACACAATTTAATTAAATATTATATAAACTGAGGAACTAAGAGAACTGTTGTTACTAAGTTGAATGTTTAGAAGACTCAACAAAGTATCATTGATAACTTACTACAAAAAAAAATGTGAGGATAAAACAGTTGTAAAGGATTGAAAGAAAAAATAGTTTCTCAATATAGATTGTTCCCTGAGATTAATGCATGACTGTCACTAAGTTCTCAATTCAGTTCAAACTGGTAAATCATAAACGCTGTGTTTTTGTTATTTGTTTGTGTATAACACCAATTGAACTGATATTTTTCTTTAGCCAGAGAATCACTGATTTTATAAGATAAGAAATCCTCTATTGTAATCAGTCTGCAGACCTTAAGACAATGTATTTGTATTTCGTTTGCTCATTCTTTAACCAAGTAAATACTTACCTAGGATATATCTAGGCATAGAATTCAAGATTGCTGCCCTTCAAGGCTAATATCTACTGGGGAGAGATATACTTATAGATGCTAACGTTATAATAATAAGAGTTTTAGGGAGAAGTTAGAATTGACAATATTAAGTCACATTTGTGAAAACTGGCAAAACACGCTGTCTTACTTTACTCCAAGTGAAATGGTAACAATGCATGTGGTTAACATGGTTGGAAGTGGCCATGTGTTTGTGAATCTATATTTGCTGAACCTTGCTGTTTTGAATTTACCCCAGTTTATGAATAGTTGCTGAAAGCTTTTAAACCAGAGTTATAAGATCAAATTTGTTTTATAATAATTACTCTGGTACCAGATTGGAGTTTATGTTAGATACAAAGACCAATTGTGAGGATATGTTCAGTGAAGAAATGATCATCTAGACTAAGACAGTCTTAACAGTGAAGTTGGATGTGACCACAGAAAGAGGGAGAAGGTTGTATTTTCAGTTTCTTACCACCAGGATGTAACAATTAAATCTTTTAAAATAAATTATAGTCTTAACAGCACATTATAATTTTTTATTGAAATTCTCTTGTAATACGATTTTCAAGAGCATTAGACTTGGGCTTTAGAACATTTTGTTAAGGAACAGTTACTAAAATGATCCTAATAATATTTTAACCAGTAAATTATTTGCGTTCCATATAATTAATAGCAATAGTACTTTCATTTTAGGAGATAGCTAGTTGCCTTAAAAATGGGTCTCCTTATCAATCCCCTACAAGTTAATGTTACAGAGGTAACTCTTTAAAATGAAAAATTGAACTTTAATATCTTTGCTAATACTTGAACATATCCAGAAATGCATTTAGAATTTGGTTTACTTGTGGGCTGTGCCACTGGATTTTAACATTATTTCAAACTTGATACCACCTAAATTTAGAATGAATTCTTATCCAGTGAAGCTATAAATTGATTTTGCTAGGAAATATCAAAAGTTCTGGTTGGGAAAAGAATATGTAAAATCCAGTTTAGACTTGGGCCATCAGTCTCCACTTTGTGTGTTTAAATAGAACAAACCCCAGGACAAAACAAAAACATTATATCAACTTGAAAACATGATTTTATAAGAAATGTTCATATGTTCTCAATCAGTAAAGCTGTTTAACTTCCTCTCCTGTGATAAAGAAAACCCTATAATGCAGAAAACTCCATCATCAAAAGATATTTAATAACCAGATGACAGATTATATTGTACTATGTTGAATGATTTCTGGGTCATTATGTCAACACTAATTTTTAATGGAAATATAAAGTCAAACTTCTGCTTTAAATCTTCATATTCAAATTTATGTTAAAAATAATGTTATTAAAGGTGAATCCAGACAATGCCTCCTTAAACAACAGATATAAAAGCTCAACTCTTAGTATTCAGTTAGTCTGAAACTAACATCTTCACCCTTCTTACCTTCTTACGTTGTTAGCTAAATGTGTATTGTATGGTTGAAAGCTTTAGCACAGCAGCTAACAATGCACTTTTCATTATTCGAAGCTTTAAAGAAAGATCTCCTTAATAATTTTATAGTTCTAAAGATGAAAATGTCATAAATGTCCAGTTATATAAGATCAGGATTAAATCATTTGTAAGCAAAGTAGCTTAGAAACCAGCAAAAAACATCTCAGACTTCCTGTATTCCTCTCTTTATTCACGACACTGTGCTGCAGGTAATTTTGAGGTGGCAGCACTCCATTTATTGTACAATTATGTCATGTTATTTTCCTATTGCCACAAAGCTGCCATGAAGCATGCTTCATATATGCCTGAAGAGTTTACTTTGTATGAATATTTGCATTAAATAAATGAAAATTCACCTCTTTCTACAGATATCATGCAGAGACACAAAAGTGTTCCCTGCTAGTAGAAATGGGCTCGTACAGACTATAAAAATTGTAAATGAATTTTTGCTTGATTTGTTCCATTTATATAAAATAGATTGAACATGCAGCTTTATGAAAATGTGTTTATTTAACCAGAAACCGCAAATATTTTTAAGAATGTGCTTTCCTATTTAACTTTTAATTTCAAGATTTCTTTTTATGAATGTTCATAGTGATTTTATTGAACTGTAAGCTAAGATAAATGTACCAGAGGGATTCTGTAGGTTCTTTTTTTCAACAGTGTTTACTTGGGATAGAACATAAGTTTTAGAGCTATGATTGATAGATGGTTGAAATAAAATGATTGCAAAAGCAGGGAGAGGAGATTCAGGGCGACTTCACAGTGAATATTTAACAGTTCAAGTCAGTGTAAACGTTAATGGACGATGGACAGCTCACATAATAATTATATATTTTTATTATGACTAAAAATTCCCTTGTGACCATACCTTTCTTTATTTGCAGTCCCAGCAAGAGAAAACCAGATCCTTTATTTATACAAAAATTGCATTACTATTCTGAAATGCTAGGGAACCAAATCAAAATGGTAATCTTCTTGTGAATATTGGTGCTTGTGCTCTATTCTCACAAAAGCTCATGAATATACATATATATGCATATACATATATAATAATTAGTGTTTTGAAATAGAAATTAAATAACAGCTGAAGGGAAAAATTGCATCCAGAGAAATGAAGTTGGATTACAAATCTATTTTGGTTATCCTGTCGGTAATTCATGCTGGATAATCATGAGCCCAGCAGTTAATGACCTCTACTCTGATACATTAAGTCCAACCAAAGATAATGGTGTCCTGGGTAAATTAACAAACCCAGTGGTAAACTTGCTTGCAGTTCAGCAGGAGACAGTGTGCAAATTAGCATTAGTTCTTAATAAGATCACTGTCCTGCAATCCACAGTTCTATAGTGTTCATAAGGCTGTCTCTTTTCAGGTGAAAATTTTTTCTCCTGAGAAGCCTTGCGTAATACATTTTCTTGACAGAGATCGTTGTCATCCTAATCAGTCCCCCACCTTAAAACTTTCTTCATTTTTTCCATTTTCATGCTGTGAAGGCTGCTGTGAGTTGTTGAGAAAGATTATTCATTTATAAGCTTCTTTAATAACATTTTCATTAGATGTTGAGGTTCCCAGCAGAGTCAACCAAGAATTTGATTTTATAATTATAACCATTCTGCGAAAGTTATGGTCAGTGTATGGACACTCTTGGTGGAAAGTTACTAATCACTTTACTTGTCTTTTTCAAACAGCATTTATAGTTTGTTAAATAAATGACACAGCCATGGGCAAGTAGGCACTAAGTTATTTTGTAAGATGTAGCCTCCCTTAGGTGATTGTGTTTATCCTGGGTTGTTTTTGGCAAGGAATAAGGTCATTAGGAAGAGAGGGATTATTTTTAAAATCACTTTCAAAGTCATGTTTTACCACAGGATTTAGAAAATTATACATACAGATTTTTACTCTGTTATTTTTTTATTATTATTCCTTTATTTTTCTCCAAGGCGAGAAGTTGGTTTACAACAATTTGGTATGATTCAGAGGTATAGGTTCACACCTCTTCAGCTGCTGTTTTGTTTTATTTTGTTTTTCATGATCCTATCAGTTTGTTTTTAATGTGATTAATTTATTTTTAATCAAGGCAATAAGAAGATACTCGCATGAGATGCTTAAATGTATTTTTAAAAGCAATTATTAAAGAAAAAATCCAGGCTACATGTTTTATTGTTGCACATCTGCTCTTTTATTTGAATTAGATATACTGGGTTTTGATAGAATACCTGTGAAAAAATGATATATGATGTGTTAGTGTTTCAAATAAATGACACTAAGTGCTTAAATAAGGCATGCTTGTTTGTGTTTGCATGTCTACATGTGTGTTTCTGTGTGTGCAGATACCTCTCTTAGAGTGGAATCACATGATATTGAAAGTCTGAATGCATATTTTAATGTGTTTTGGGGCATTTGGGATACAGCTCCTCACACGTTATCTGTCAAAAGTTTCATAAGTTAAAAAAAAAGTTAAATATATGAATCTTGTCTGAAGAATCCTCTCAGTGTAAAATGTTTATCTTTTGTGACACATACTATTATTTCATGATTATGTTAAAATACTCTTAAAGAGTTTTACATGTTAACCAGCTACTAAGAATGCCTTAATAGAGTACTAATTTTTGTTAGAGGTGTCTCGACAATTTGAATTTTATATGCATGCATTATGTTTTCTTAAAATGGGAAAATTATGCATCTGAAGGAATCTGTCTAGAATAATGGGGTTCTATAGAGGTTACTTTAATCACGTTCTCCAGCAGTTATAGCTGTTTTACATCTTATTTGCAACAAAAGGGAACTCTAATTATCTTCAAAAAGAGCATAAAATGGTGTGTCTTGCTGCTGATGTAATGTTGATTCCTGAATGCTGCTGATAGAAACTGACATCTAAATGCATGTCACACTTTTCAAAAATCAGCCATAGTGACAGGATAACCACCTTTTGTGACCTAAGACCCCAAAGAGGGAATATATATTTGCCTGTTAAGTAGAAACAATTTGCAGTCATTTTTTTAAAAATAAAAATATACTTGTCCCTGGGTTAAAAATAATTTATTTGCTAATGTTAAAATTTGCTTATATGATTTAAATTTTAAAAACCACCTACTGTAAATCATCCTAAGTATATTTAATTTCAGTTCAAATCATGGGAGAGGAGAGTAGCCTGAACCAATAATCACTTTCTCCCATTCCCTTGCATTTTTTTTCCTTTTTGGCTTACAGATGTAGATGGGTACATATTTATGCCCAACCCTGGAGTCCTGCATATATGATTAACATGTGCTTGCAGTTTTATTTCCAACTCATATAGATCTCATTTATAAATACAAATGAGATGCATATAGCCTATTACAAAATATTAAAATTAGAATTGAAAAGAAGATTGCAAGTTTTAAGTCTGGCTGCAAGTCATGTTATACAGTGTTTGCAATATTGAACTGGTTGCTTCTGAGTCCCAGATATGAAATTAATCAATGCAGGTCTGTAATATACTGCAAATAACCAACCTGTACCAAGAGACTTGATTTAAGGTTCACATTAAGCAATGGTAAGCTGGTCTAGAAAAGTTATACTCATACATACATGGCATGCTCAAATATACAGAACTCAAACTCAAAACTAAGATTGAGCCTTTGTGAACAATAAAACCCATATTTTATAATCAGACAGACTTTAATTCACAACAGTGACATGACATCGGATCCTATTGCTTCTGTATGTCTTTACTCCTATCTGTTGGAGGAGACATGAAAAGTAGGGATGGGGGTTTTGCAGAAGAAGGGGTTCAGAGGTAAAGAAGTGACATTTTCCTGATGAGCAGAAAACTTTTATGATTTCATAGATCAGAGCAAATTTTTAGTGAGCTCTGAATCTTGAACAAACAATACATATTTATGACTCAACTATTTACAGAGTAGATTAATCTACATTTGGAACTAAATTGGCACCCTGTGTTTCCCTCTACCCAACTAGTTTTCAATAATACAATAAGTAGAGAGAAAGAGAGAGAGGCAATGAAAACTGCGAGAAAGATATATATCTGCAATCAAGTTTCATGAAAATATAAATGCACTCAGTTATTTGTCTTTTAAGATTATGCACATCTTCCACTACAAACATAGTAAATCAAAAGTGACTATAAATAAAACTCCATTTGAACAGATGGTATAATTCAAATGAATTTCTCCATTCATCCAAAAAAAA
The DNA here is from genome assembly GCA_004024945.1 of Uropsilus gracilis. Classification (NCBI taxonomy): domain Eukaryota; kingdom Metazoa; phylum Chordata; class Mammalia; order Eulipotyphla; family Talpidae; genus Uropsilus; species Uropsilus gracilis. The sequence goes on along the minus strand of PVHY01006519.1, from coordinate 32,233 downwards.
TTACTTCAGCTACCATTTTTTTCTGTTATTGAGATATAATTGATGTATAACATTGTGCACATTTAAGGTGCACAATGTATAGGTGAAATATATATATATATCAAAATAACTACCACAATAAGATTAGTTAAGTGTGTAGATATATACATATGTGTAGCAGAATGATTACCACAATGAGGTTAGTTAATAAATCCATCACCTCACATAATTACAGTTTACTTCAATTTCTCCTGAGTCAGTGAATACCCTAGATGTGGAGGACCTCAACAGGTGAACAGGATAAATCAAAATGGTGGCACTATAGTTGGGGAAATTACAGGATACAATTAATAATTAAACTACAACCATGACAATTTAATGGGGAAGCACAGGATATTTGGCAGTCAAGGAAAATGTTTATCATCAAAGAGGTGACCATAGGTTTTAGAGGCGTTAACTGCAGGAATCAGTAGGGAGAGTTGTGTGTGGTACCTATGTTGATAGAGACTGTACATAGTGTATGGCATAGTGAGTGAAGTGGTCCTTGGAATTAAACTATTCTTATATTGGCATGGTGGTGAGGGCAAAAATACTCTCCTCTTTTTTTTCTTTGTTGTTCTTCTTTTTTTTTTTTGCTTCTAAGGTCAAGAGAGTTTCTTGTATCTTGTGTTTTATATAGTGATAGAAAAACAGTTGCTCTTCTAATGTCCAAACAAATTTAATTCATTTGCTCTTGTTTTCATGGACTTTACATCTAAAATGACTAGCTACAATAATTTTTGACAGTGCAGCTTGGGACAATATACTAGAAATTTCCATTTTCTCATTTGCAAGATAGAAATGATACCTACCTTTGGATTAGTTTGAAAAATAAAGCCATATAATAATATCACATCTGGTACACTGTAGGTACTTAGGAAAACACATTCCTAGTGGGTGCACTTTGGTGGCAATACCTAAATGGGAAGGAAACTAATGCTACCTCAATTAAAAGAATGAATGAATAAATGAATGAATGATTTGGATAGAAAAAATAATAGAACATAGAAGCAAAGATGTAATGGAAGAAAAGACAACTCCTGTGAAATCTGCACCTAAAATTTCTTTATGCAAGAATCATATTTTCAGTGTTCTCTTCTAAATCTGAACCGTTACATAACTCATAAGATAGATTCTTCCATTCTGTCTTCATTTTTTGTTATATCCTTACCCTTTGTAGGTTGCATCAGATTTTCATCATTCTGTTAGATATTAATGCATCTTATACATGAAAAATAAAATGACTTTTTAGCAACCAAATAAATTTATGAAATGCTGGCGAAATTAAGTCAAAGACTGCCCTTTGGTTAGAAACTTTTTTCTTTGAGGTAATGTGAACTGCTTATCTCTCACCCCACTTCTAACCAAGAGGGGCATAGTGTGTCGTTTTTCAAATGTTTTTGACATATCAGAGCTTCTAGGGAATTCTCTTCCCAAGAGGAACAAAGCTCCCCTGCTCCTCTGAGGGACTTTAATAAGGTGTCTCTCATTTTCTTTTTTCTCACATGTACTCACACATTTCTCCTGTGAGAAAAAGTGATTATTAAAAGTTGAAACATTCTCAAGGCAGTGTGGTACTGACATAGGATAGAAATACAGATCAGTGAAATAGGTTGAAAATCCTAAAATAAACTCACATTTATGGTCAATTAATTTTTGACAAGAGTGCCCACAACAATTCAATGAAAGAACAGGGAGAATAGTCTTTCAAGCAAATAGTGCTGACCCAATTAGAAGTCCAATTACAAAAAAAAAAAAAAAAAAAAAAAAAAAAAAAAAAAAAAAAAAAAAAAAAAAAAAAAAAAAAAAAAAAAAAAAAAAAAAAAAAAAAAAAAAAAAAAAAAAAAAAAAAAAAAAACAAAACACCAAAGTTAGACCTCCCCCCATAAATAAAAATTAACTGAAAGCAGTTTATAAACCTAAGTATGAGCGCTAAAACTATGAAATTTTTAGAAGTGTAAGATTCTATATGATTTTGAGTTAGATGATGCTATAAAACACCAAAATCATGGCAACAAAAGAAAAATTTTTAAAATGTGTGCTGCAAACAACAAGATGAAGCCAAGTAAAAAGTTAACCTGCATAGTAGTAGAAAATATTTGCAGATTATCTTTCTGGTAAAGTCTTTGTATCTAAATATATAAAGAATGCTTACAGTTCGATTATAAAATATCAATAACTCCATTTTAAAATAGGCAAAGGATTTGTCTAGGAATGGAAAATGCTGAAGTTACTTAAAGGAATCACTTGGCAGTACATTAATAAATTAAATATGTTGCCATATAATCCAGCAATTCTATTCCTAAGTATATGTCCAAGGGAAACAAAAACATATATATGTGTATGTGAATTTTTATAGCTGCATCTTTCATAGTAGCAAAAAAAATGCAAACAACCCAAAACGTCCATCAACTGACAGATTCAGAAAATAAGAATTAGTCACACAATAGATATTATTCAGGAATAAATAGGATATAATGTTAATATATGGGATTACATGGGTGAACCTTAGAAATATTATGTAAGTAAAAAGTTGGTCACAAATATCAAATATTGAATCATTTACATAAAATGTCCATGGTAGATAAATTGATGAAAACAGAAAATAGATTAGTTGCATAAGGCTGTAATGGTGAGAAGAGAATGGGACTGCAGCATGACTGCAGCATGTTTCTTTAGGAGTTCACGAAAATGTCATCAAATTATTTTCTGGTGATAGTTGTATAAATCTGTAAGTATACTAAAGAGCATTGATTTGTGCACTTTGAATAGCTGAAAATTATGTAAATTTTAGCTTGATAAAGCTATTTACCAAATGAACTGCTTTTTTAAAACTGTGTTTTGTTTTATTGTGAGATGTGGGAGTTCTAAAAATCATTAGTATATGTAGAATATGTGACTTGGCAAATATTTACTCCCAATCTATAGCTTATCTTTTCATTCTCATAGTATGTTTCTTACTTTTATTTTTTATGGAGTTCAATATAATAATTTTTCCTTTTATAAATGATATGTTTTGTGTAAAGCTGAGGTAGTCTTACCTTGCCTACCTCTGGATCCTGAAGATTTTTTTCTATTATTTGTTTTTTTATTCCGCTAAGTGTTACAGTTTGGTATTTTGTAAATGAATTTGGGGGGATGGACAGTATTTCCTTTGTTGAGTCTCCCAATCCATGAATATGGTTGTCTATACTATTTTTATCAGCATTTTTGTCATTTTTTATATTCAAATCTTGTATATGTTCAGATAGATTTACACTTAGATTTATTCTTTTTTAAGTGATTATAAACAGTATAATATAATTAACTTCATTGTCCATTTATTCAGTGCTAGTATGTAGAAATACAACTGACATCTGTAAATTTATCTTGTCTACTATGACCTTGCTCAACTAACTAATTAGTTCGAGGTGCTTTTGCTTTTTGGATTTCTCAGGGTTTCCTATGGATAAAAACATTTCATATAAAATAGGGAAATTTTTATTTTATTTTTCCTTTGTGATCTGTATGCTTTGATTTTTCTTGTCTTATTTTACCAGCCAGAACTTATAACATGATGTTGAATAAGGTGATGACCATGGATATTGTTTTAGATATTCAGAGAAAATAAATTCTTTCTTGCATCATTAAAGATGGTGTTAAGATAATCGGTTGTGTATAAGTGGTTTTTATCTAGTTAAGAAATTTTACTTATTTTTGCTGAGATTTAAAAATTCTGAATGGGCATTGAATTTTGCTATTATGGTGTTTATATAGATTGAGTTTTGAATATTAAATCAATTTTCATGCTTGAATATCCCTAATTTTTTCATTATATATAAATATTGCCCTATGTTACTATTTTCCTAACTAACATTTTATTAGGGATTTTTATAGTCTGTATTTTTCTTTAGTTAATTGTCTTTGCTTGGTTTTGATTTCAGCATGAAATAAACTGAGAAATGTTCCCTCCCTTTTATCTTTGTGGGAAAAAGAGGAAATATCATTAGTTTTCTAAGTGATTAAGAAAATTCTCCAATGAAACTACCTGTGCCTAAATGGAGGGAGTTTTTAAATGCCTAATTCTACTTCCTTAATGGCTGCAGGGCTATTTGAGTTATATATTTCATATTAGGTAACTTGTGTTTTCAAGGAGTGATCCCTTTTGTCTAAGTGATAAATGTATGTATGTATGTAGAGTTATGTGTAGCATATTTGTCTGTAGTGATATCATTGTTTCATTTATGATATTCGTGATCTATATCTCCCCATTTGTTAGTTTTGTGAGAGGTTTGTTAATTTTACTGATATTTCCAACGAACCAGGGCATTGTTTTCATTGATAATCTATTTTCTACATCCTTTTCTGCTTTTTATTATTTCTTTCCTTCTGCTTGCTTTGTGTTTACTTTACTTTTCTAGTTCTTAAGGTGGGATCTAAGATTATTGAATTTTTTTCATTTTTCTAATGTATGAGCTTAATCTGTAAATTTCCCCTCTCAGTATTGCTTTGTGTCTACCACACAAATTTTGATGTTTATTTTCATTACATTCAATTAAATGTATTTTTTTATTTTCTTGAGACTTTTTGACTCCTAGCTTATTTATAAATGTATTTAGTTATATTTAAAAACTCATTATCTTTCTATTATTAATTTATATTTTGACTGCATTTTTGTCAGATAACACATTCTGTTATTTCAATTCTTTCATATTTTTCAGGTTTGTTTTATGGTTCAGGAGATAGTCTATGTTGGCATGTACTTTGTCAACACTTGAAAAGAATGTAGTCTGATATTTCTGGTAAAGTTTTCTGTAAATGTTAATCAGATCCTATTAGTTGATAATGTTATTGATACTTTTATGTCTTTGCTGATTTACTACATCATTGATAGAATTTGTTATTTATTTTGAAAGGAATGTTGATCATTATTAACTATATATCTATATCTTCTTAGTATGCTGGCCCATTCATTATTATGTAAAATTTTCTTTCTTGCACTGATATTTTATCATTTTCTGCTGTGTCATCTGATGACTACTTCATTAGATATTTGTATAGTCAATCCTGTTTATTCAAAATTAATGTTTGCACCATATACCATTGATACCATTGCCTAATTTTCAGTGCACATAAATTGTTATTTTTAAATTGAGTTTCTTAATAGATTACATAGATAGTTGGCCATGTTTTAAAATTCATCCTGCAAAAGTCTGTCTTCTAATTGTTCTAATTAAATCATTTATATTTAATACAATTATTGATATGTTAAGGATGAAGTTGGCCATTCCTAAACTTTCTTTTCTTTTCATATTTTCATTAACCTCTTTAATTTGTTGTCCCATGAATTCTTTGAACGTATTTTTTAAATACATACTCATCTATCTATAGTATTTTTGAATTTATCTCTTTCTACTTTTGAAGTGGTTGCCTTGTTTTATAAATATCTTATTTCAATTTACTAGTATCTTCATTTTACATTTTCATTTTAGTTAAATGATCTTGAAATCTGTCTTCTTTAAAATCTCTTTATTCCCACAATTTATAATATTATAATTTTAAATATTTTATCTACTTGCATTTAGAACTACATCGGATATTGTTATGACTTTCCTTCAACTCTCAGTGTAGAAAAAGAATAAGGTAAATTTATTGTATTTACTTATCATTTTTCTTACTCTGTTTGTCTTTATTATTTTCACATTCCTAATTTTACAGTTTCCTTTCTCTTTAATATCTTTCTTGATAGAATTGAACTACTATCACCAAATTCTCCCACTTTAGTTTAAGAATATCTTGATTTCCCTTTCAGGACTTTCATTCCTTGCTGATTTCTGAGTGAATAGGTAAGAAGTCTTTTCTCTTATTGCTTCAAGATACTGCTTTTTGTTTTTTCAATGTTTGATTACTATGTGTTTTAGTGTTTATTTCTTTATTCATAATATTTTGGAATTCATCAGACTTCTGAATATATCAACATATGTCTCTTACTAAATTTTTAGTCACTATTTCTTTGAGTACTTTATCATTTCTGGCTTTTTTCTCCATCCCTACTAAGAAACTGACTACATCTGTGTTAAATATTTTGTTATAATCCCACAGATTGCTGGGTATTTATTCACTTTTTTTAGTCTATTCTGTAGTCAAATTGGATAATGTCTGTTGCTCTGTCTTTAAGTTTACTCATCCTTTTCTTCAGTTCCTTCTATTCTACTAATGTGTCCAACTATTGAGTTTTTTTATTTCAGATATCAGTTTTCAGTACTAAAATTTGTTTCCTTTTTGTATTTTCTATTTTACTGAGTTTTCTCTTTTCAAGCATTCTTATAGTTGTTGATTAAATCATGTTTATAATTAATTTTTAATTAATCTATATTTGACACATAATATCTTTATTTTCATGTCATTATCTTTTACCTTTTTTGCCCCATCCAGTTTTAAGTCCTCATTTATTATGATAAGTGAAACTCTGACATTATGTTTTGAGAATTTAAACACCTTTTTAGAGAAGTTTTCCTCATAGGGAAAGAAGAAACACTGCCTTGTTACTGCCAGGTACAGGTAAAAGTCCAGGTTCCTGGATCGGGTCTCTATTTGCACCAAAAGTAGTGGTCCTTTATTACTACTGGGTAATTGTAATAATTTTGGCCCCCACAGCCTCTATTGGCTCCCCTATTTCAGAGGAGTAGGGTTGCTTACTTATTATTCCAATAATGGACTTCACAGAGTATCTAGTATAGTTTCTTTATTAGCCATGGGTGGAGAGAAAAACTGCTTCTTCATTAGATGTCCTCCAATGTCATCCAAGAAGGAGGCAGAAGAATACATTCTCACCATGGCGGTTAAAATCCAGGATCCCCACCAACTACTCTCCACTGACAGTGGGGAAAGAAGGTAATTGTTTACTACTACCTAATGAGAAATGGAGATACTGACTCCCAAGATTGCTCTCACATTATCCAGGTAGGGATTTGGATACCTCACTATAGCCTAAATATATTTGCAGTCTAAGCTTCTCACCCAGTCTTTGCTAATATTAATGAGAATTGGGCTACAATTTTTTGTATTTTTTTCCCTATGGTATTTGGCTGCAGCAGAGCACTTATTGAAAATAAAAGCTGGTTCTTTTGTGATCCTTTGACTAGAGGGATTTAGGCTTTTGATGGTTTTATTCTGTTGTGAACATTTGTGGATCTGGTGTTGCCTGCTTCTTCAGCAGCAGATCTGGTGTACTGAAGGAAAAAGAAAAAGGGAAAGGAAAGAACTCAACAGTGTGTTCTTTGCATCCCCAGGTATTTATCACATCTGCCTCTCTCTACGTTTTAGGGACTTTGGTCTGTTTGTTCTTCATGTCTTGTCCAGGTCTTTCACTTTCACTTAGTAAAACAAGTTAGGGAAAAATAGGTCTAGTCTGCCTTCCCAGAAATCTAAATACAATAAACCTCTTGTATTGTAGATTTTCTTAAACTGACAAATTACTTTATAGCATGACTAGCTTTATATTATCTGTTAGAGCCTAGTTTCTCTACATTCTCTCTAATATTTGTTATCACTATTGCTTAGTGTAGCTCTTTTAATTAATGAGAATTATATTGCATCACCTTTTAATTTCTATTCTCTTGAGAGTGATTTTGAATGTCTTATAATATACTTATATGCATTTATTTATGCTTTTTGGTAAAATGTAATTTCACATATTTTGCACATTTTCTATCCAAGTCAATTTGCAAATATTCTGGTCACCAGAAGAGTGAATTTTCACAATTACTAGGCAAAGTTTCATCAACAATGGCAGGAAACAGAAATGTCAGACAATCTTGATAAACATCAAAATGATCTATTAACTCTACTGATGTTTGAGTTTTGGCACCGTTGATATCATTGATATTTTGGACTAGAGAATTCTCTGTTCTGGGGAGTGTTCTATGCATTATAAGATATATAGCAGCATCCCTGTCCTTTACTCTTTAGAACCATCCTCTCCCACACCAAGTTCCAACTCGATTCATTCCTTTTACCCAGTTATGACAATCAAAATAGTCTCTACATACTAGAAATGTTTTCTGTGGGTAAAATTACCATTAGTTGATAACTACTAAGCTTCACTCATTTTATTCTTTATCAGTTAGCATGTACAAAACTCAGGATATAATAATCAAATCAGTCTTTTATATATAATTCAATTCTTTTCTGTTATGACTTCCTCCTTTGTGGCAACACCTTCACTTCCCCATCTCCACTCTTGGGCACTCCTATACTTCAACAGTTCCCCAGGACTTGTTTCAGACTGGTGGTTCATAGATCATATGTGGTTCTGCATATTATAACTATTTCTCTCATTTACATATGTGTTTTTCTTTAAAATGTCATTTCATAAGATAAGTCACCTTAGTTTTGATATCATGTAAAAGATTCATGAACAGTTTATTCCTTACTGAAACTTTACCTTGCTAAATTTCCCACTGTATTCCTGGCTTACTTCAGGTTTGTAATTAAAAATCATGCTTAAGCTTCCAATTTCATCTCCTTCTTCAACTGTTTTTTTAATCTATCCATAAATTTTAATAGTCACTACAGTTTTTCCCAAACATATCTTAACTCATTTTATTTATACCAACTAAATTTGTTACGTTTTGTTCATGCTAGATTCCCCACGTCAGTTCCCTACTGATTATATTGTAAATGTAGGACTATTTATAGAAAAGGAACACCAGTATATAATCTAATAGGTCATAAATGAAAGTAAGGTCTTATAGCAATATGACTATAAAAATTTCTCTTGTCTTCTGAAACAGGAAAAGATAAAATGAAAATATGAATGGTTTATGTGGAATACAGAAGAAATTGAGATCTAAGAAAAGCAAACATTTAAGAGAAACAGCTTAATGTAAGGTCATCCTATTTCTTGCAATATAAATGTACAGATAGGCAGAACGTAATAACAACATATACACTGCATTCCTCAGTTTAGTTCTGGACAAAAATGAATAAAAGTATGTTAGAGTCATTATTTTATTATATACTATATAATTGTATTATTCACATAGTACTTAGAAGAACCATGGTTGTCAAATTTTAAGAATGGTCTGTTTCCTTTATATTTCTAGAACTGGTTGAGCAAACTTATCACCTTTACTAATAACTCACCCCTTGATCATAGACATATACCTTCCTAAAGATATTTTATTTAGAACTAACTCATTCTATGTTAATGGATTTCACCTTCATTTTAGAGTTTTCAAATTTTTAAGTTTTCAAAAGATGTGAATATTTTTAATAATTTATGGATGTATTTTTTTCATTTCAACTTTCAATGCTTTTATTTCTCCCAAGTAAAGGAAGTCTGAATATTATTACATGTTACTTTTGTGTGAAGTATAGGAGCTAAATGAATATTTTGCCGTCCTGAGACTTATTGGTTGTTGTAATGTTTGCAATAACTATGTATAGATAAAATTTAGATGACCTTTTTGAAAGCTTGACATGATTTTTTTGAAGATAGTTGATTTCACTTTGGAATTGAGTGAAAGGTTAAGTCAGCGTTTCCATATAATTATTGCATATTGGTGAGTCACATGGGTGTTGGGAATTTGACAAGTTGTGAGGTTTTTCTTCAATATGTGACACTAGAAAATATGACACCCAAAAACTGCTTGCAAGATGTATTTTTCTTAAAACATCTTACAACTTAAGAAATGTTCTATTTCCACATATTTCAAAACTTGTTTTAAAAATCATCAATTTTTATTAATGCCAGCTATTGAGCTTGAGAATTAGTTAAATCTCTTGTTGTTATTATTTCTTTTGGTTACTATTAACCTTTATTTTTATTTGCAACTCTGCTTATTGGCATATCCAATTGGAAGAGATGTTTTGCAAAGTAGAAAATGTGAACCAATACATTATATTTTCTGACATCCCTGGAAGAAGAGATTGTATAGCTTATGGACCGAGTTACCAATTTATAAGATATGTGAACTTTATACTATACTATAAGTGACCTGAAATCATTATAAGTGAGCTAGATCAATATGCAAGCATGTGCTATTCTAATGCTTTCCCTTAGTATGCTTAACAGCATCAGTAAAATTAATCATAAATGATAGTTAACTAAAGTATAGGTTTGCTAAAATCTAAAAATAAGTTCTGAAGTAGCTTTATAGAATATAGTTCTGTTCCTTTTACAGTACAGAAACTTTCCCTCTATTAAAATCTTTCAATAACTAAATAAATTAAAATATGTAAATGTATGTAGGGAAATAATCTTTTTAAGATGATAATTGCTTGGCATACATGTGTCTTACATCTGTGTATGGGTCTATATATTAATTATCCTATTGAAAATGTAATTTTTTAATTATTACAAATATGAAATTATATAACTAAGCTAAAATTTAACTAAAAATCACCTATGTGTATATCAATCTATGTGTATATAAGGACAAAACATTCTCTTCCAACTTCATGGGGTAAGAAAACACTTTTTTATCTAAAGATATTCTATGGTATTGATGTATAGAATACAGATATAAAAATATAGACTATAGGATAGGATAAGATTAGAGAAATTACCACTTCAATGCAACAGAAATTATGTTGTGTTAAAGTTGGGTTGTATTTTGGTATGACTCAATGTATTTCTGTGTGTTCCTATGCCTAGGGATTTCAAGTGAGAAAATGATAAATCTTTGCCACTCACCCCTCAAAATCAGCATGAATCACATCTGCCTGACACAGGACTTAAAATCAGTTTTTTCATCTCACACTTCATGGGATTTCAATTTTTTTTAAAGTGGTATTGTTGAAATACCATTGTTTTATATCTTTACCAGAGTTTTTGAGAGTATAGGATTACCCCCCCCTTCAGGTAGGACTACCCTCCATTAGGGCTATTTATGGACTATCACCCCCTAAGCACCCATAACCCTCTCTCAAGTCTACTGTGATCTCCTCACACCCCAGCTCCTTCTTCTTTTATTCTTTTACCTCTCCCTGCCCTCTCTCCACCAAACAATGAAGTTATGATCAGTATTTAAGGCTTGGTTTTAAGGTTTTTCTATATAATGGAACTTCAAAATTTGATCTTGAAGAAGACCTGAGGTCTCTAATTTTGTCTTTTACCTGACACTACTTGCAATATAGCCTTTGGTTTCTTTATATCTCAGTGGCAACTTCTGCTAGATCCAAGTATGTATTCTTAGTCTCCAGCTAAGCTCAACATTGATAGTTTCTCAGGGGAAGTTCCTCTTAGGTCATTAAAATTAACACTAATCTGCAATTCTTGGGGATTTTGTCTCTTGCTTAGTTTCTTCTTTTTTTTCTAATTAATTTCCACTTCTAGATGGGTTTTTGTTTTCTAAGCCCATGAAATTGTAAGCTATCTCATTATTTCATTATATTTCAGTATAACTTATCATTTATTGACCCAAAGAATTCAACAGATAGCATATAAAGGGGGAAATAGCATTAAGTTTTTCCAATTTTGTCACTGCAGTCTCTATTGAAAACATTTTACTTATTTCTCTTTCTACCAGCAGTGAACCCACAACTCAATATCAAGTCCTGGTTCTCAAATTTAGCATATACTTAGAATCAGCAGGTGACAGAGGGAAAAATCAGCTACCAGTTCATCTTAACATCCTAATATTTCATTCCTCTGTGTAAATTTAATCCTTCTAATCTCATTTCTTCCATGCTTTGGTGAAACATTTCAAGTTATTTTCTATAAATGTTGTCATCTCTTCTAATTGTTATAAGCATAATTATTGACCTTTTACTTGGAAGTAGAAGTCAACTTTTCACCTATATCATCTTTTTGTTGTCTGTTTATTATTATTTTTTCATTTTACACTGTTGTAGTCACAATATTTATTCCACCACAATATCATTCATGAGTCATCACATGTTCTTCCCTTCTCTGTGAGAAGGGTCTATTTATATATGTTCATATTAACTTACAATTACCAAATACTATTGTTTCAGTTAGAATTCTACCAAATATTTAAAATAATTTACCTCATTTAATTATTATAGGCAAATTATGAGTAAAATGTGTTAAAAATTCATTTTATAGTTAGAGATAATTGAAGCTTATGAACAAACTATTTCAGGTGAAACAATTAATGTTTAATGTGATGGGATATTAATTCAGACTACGCAAACATACTACTTCCCACCAAATTCTTACAGGGCATAAGACATTTTTCTTTTATATAACTTTTCAACTCTTTCTTATTTTTTTTTTATTTCAAATGGGATAAATTCTTAAATTCCTATGCTGTGAAGTTTAATATTGAGCTAATAATGTCACTTTAATATTTTAGACACTTAGAGCATACATCGAGATGTCATATCAGTAACATGTACAATTTAAGCAGATGTATAGCAGAATTCTTGACACAAATGCACTAAATAGTAAGAAAATGGACCCAACATGTGGCCTTGACTACTGTCTCTATTCTTGTTGATCTCTGCTAGTTTTATAGAATACTGTATTCATTTTTAGGACTAATGAGTTTGGCTTATTTCTTTATCACTCTCAGCCAAGTCTTTCCACATTTTGGCTTCTCCCATGGGGTCCTTGGTAATAAATATTTTAATTGAAATACTGTATTAAAATGAGTGTCTATATGATCATCTAGACACACCACCAATGTGAGGAGAGATTGTGAGTTTAAATGAGATTCAGGTAAGCAGATTCAGATTTGATCAAGAATCTACATTATCATAAACCTTGCCACGTTCACATGAGATTAGTAAATATAATGAAATTAAACTTTAAGTGCTTTTAGAAACAACTTGCAGTAAATTATAGATATTTATTAAATGTATAGAGCTGGCACAATTTCCAACCAGAGAAAGCAGAACTCTGTTAACTAAAAAAATTATGATTGCCTTACAATTGTTCCCTGATTTCATTGAGTAAAATAACTATTTATCTATTTGGTTGTCCCTTTAAAGAATGATTTTCCATACTTCTTTGATAAACAAAATAATAAAAATTAAAATTCCTGCTTCTATTTTTGTTAGAATAGTCGTTTCCTTAATCTTTTGTTGTCCTTTCCCAAATAGCCACAACTATTCACATTTCATGTCGTTTCAAATTATTGTCCCTTTGAAATTTGTATTTTATCTTTATGTGATTTCAATTATTTCTGTAACTATGTACATTGCAAAAGAATATCTATCTTTAAAAAAATCAAAATTTTTAAAAGTACTAATAATTCCTGGGTCTTCTTATACTTCTAAAAGTTTTTCTTACCAATTTCATTGTCTATATATAATTAGAATCCAAAACAGCATTTAACTTCTTTTATATTAAATTTTTACATTTTAATTTAGACTTTTCAGTAGTCATGTCATTAAAGATTTATGTTCTAAGACTAGAACAAAATAGTCAATAGACTAGTACTATTACATTCCTCTGTTCCTAAACTAAAAGCTTATGTGATTATTATAGGAAATTGGTAACTGTCTTAATTGAATTGCATCTTACTTGGTGAAGAATTTGGAATTTGCTGTGCCAAAGGAAGAGGGAGCAAAAGGGAAAAAAAGCTCCTGTTATGATGAAAACCAAGTCAGTTCTCTTGTTGGGAACATGCAAAGGGCATCTAAAACTGATTCATTTAGTGCTAAAAAAGTGAGATGAATTAAAAATTGATGATGATTATATATCTTCCCATAAATATTTCAATTTAAGCAATAAAAATTATTTGCAAATACATTTTGTTAGTCATTACCAATTTTGATCAGCTAACTCATCTGAAATTAAAAATTCCCATCAAATTTTGTCACATCTAAAGAATATTAGGGCTTATGGTAATTTAATTTGTATCCAAATAGATGGAACTAGTCATAAGGAAAATTGGGCACATATGCCATTTAATATTTGAGCTTGCTAAATTGTCGTATTTTAATATGGTTGAATCAAATTTTCTTAGATTTTCTTTGAGTTGCAATAAAAATATTTTTAACACCATGAGTTTCCCCATTGCCTTTGACCATTTGCATTTACCATTTATCCACATCTGGCACCAATCACTTTTTAAACTTTCTAAAATAATAACAATAGTATTAGTAATGGAAATAATAAAAAAAAAGTAAATACCCCACCTTTTAATCCTAAAATGTGTCTGTCTTCATTCTTAGTTTGGAGGGAGGGTGGGAGCTCCTAAATAATTCCAATTGTCTTGTCTTTCAGATTATAGTCAAAACTTTTTTTAGTGATTCGGAATATCTTGACTTTGATCCATGAAACAGAATAGCACAGATAAAAATTCCTTTCAAAAGTCTTCTTTGGTTCTATGCAAAGGTGCCTACCTATTTCCTTCTCAAGAAAACATTGGGTCACAAAAGATCTTCTACTTTCTTCCCAGGGTGATCATTATCTGTTTGTATTTATAGGACTATATCATCACATAATTCTTCCTTAATCTAAAGGGCATACGTGATGATGATTTTCTTTCTCCACGGCCATATGGCTAGACACAGTTAAATAAATAATGGATATCATTCATAAAAATAAATTTGAATAAGCATTTAAATGAAAACCGCCTTTTTTACCTATTCCTTCTGTTCCCAATTGGTCCAAATAATAGTGTATGCTGGCCACTTAAAGTCAAGGGATAAGGTTAAACAAAGCACCAGGTCTCTGTGCAGGAAACTTGCAGTATAACTGGTAGTGGTTTGCCATATATTTCTGTGACTATTGACCTGGGAGAAGGTAAGTTTTATCTCGATGCCACTTTAAAGGTGTTAATCTACATGGCTCCAATTAGCCTTCTCTGTCCAGAGGCAGTGGTTGTTTCTTATCCACAGATCCTGTGTTTTACCAAAATGGTATGCACACATTTATAATACTTTGCCTTCTGTTTTCTTCTACTCCCAGTCAATGTTCCATGTATAAGCACTACCTCCAATCAATCAATATCTTGCTTAGTAAAGAGTAATTTCATTGATAAAGCCATTTCACAGGAGTAAACCCGAGTCCAATAACTAGAGAACCAGGAAAAAGATGTAAAAATACCCTACTTTTTAAGTCAGTAGACATGTTGTAGATTTAGTTCTGTCATGAAGTGGGAGTGAATTCTTAATTGCTGGGTCTATGTTTTCATCTATTGAACAAAATATATCTCTTACTTTAGATACCTTCTAATAAGAATACTAATTTCAAGCATCATTTATGTTTGAAGAAATTAATTAGAAAATAAGTTTTCTCCCTTTTTAAGTGGGAATTTTAGAGTCAGATTAAGTTAAAAGAACAGAATCCTAGCAGAAAGTTCTTCCAGAATTTCTTCCTGTTGAATTTAGCCTTGGTCAGTTTAGATGACAAAGCCTTTGGGACTGATGGATCCTAGAGGAGTTTTTTGGCATTTACAAAGATAAAGATTTCTGTATGGAAGACCCTCTAGTGGAATACATTTGAATTATTTGATGATATGTCTTTGTAGAAAGTTTAACTTTTATTACATAGTTTAAGAAAGGAGTATTTTTAGAGAAATATTCTAAGTGTTGTCTGGTAGTCAGGAAAAATAATGATTTTTAGTTTTCACATGAGAATATATTTTCCTGTTAAGCAAATGTGAAAGACAGATACATCCACATTTTAATTTGATTGTGCTTTGAATTTAAAAGAAAGACTGGGAAGTTGTTAATCAATTGAACAAGAAAAACATGAGATTTAAGAACTAGAATAGTTCTGCTAGTAGACTTTTCTCTGGACTGCAAAATCTCTCCTCTCCTCTCTCCCTTTCTCATTTCCACAGAATATCAGAGGGCTAGAAATCTTTATGCTGGTACCAGTGATGTTAATGTAAAAATGTGTAAAGACAATATTACAATGCTTCCGAGCAAAAAAGACTGTCAATGCAGTAGTTGGTATTGATATATGTTAAATGTTTATATATTTTATTTTTCATTATATATGTATATAATCAGTTCCACTATTATTGGCATCATTTCATGGTCTAGAAATGGCTTGAAAAAATTATTATTGCCTTTTCAATGAAAAAATACTTTCTGAAAGTCACCATTAAAATTATATTTCAGTGGAAAGGCATTTACCTATTTAGGAGATTTCATCAGGTACTTTTGAAGCCACTGTTTATTTATAAGTAATCAATATGATGGTTACTAGCAAAATGCTACTAGTTTATTTCTTGCATATAAAAATGATTTTAATTGCTATTTAATTCTAAGAATTATTTACTATAGACTTCATACAATTTGGAGTGCCCTTCTAGCCTCTGCTGGCCTACTATCCCCTTACTGAATGAGTTTCTATTTACATGGAAAAATATAACTCAAAATTATATAACAGTATAAGAAATATTCATCTTATTATGAGCATTTAGTATTTGTCAGTATTGCTATAATTCTATCTGCACTGATCCAATACATTCAATAATATGCATATTTTTCTTTCAAAGGTCTCTAAGAGTTTCCTCCATATGATGTTTTTTTTTAACTAGGTAGCAGATATATTTTCATTTTAACACATACACACACACACACAAGCAACTAGAAAGATTAATGGTATGACCACTTATCGTTGATCCCTAACTATAAGTTTTTATATAACAATGACATTCATTGAATGAATATTATATGCCTTCTGTTAGTCTAGGAATTTTATATGTATAGTCCTATTTATAAAACATGAGGATAGATAGTACTAGTACCGCTGTTTTGCAAATAAGGAAACTGAAGTTAGAGAGATTAAGCAATTTACTTTATAAGTCTCGGGTCAATAAATGGTAGTGCCAAGTCTATAAAATCATGAAGTCTTACTGCAAGCTCTAGGTGACATGACCAAAACATCTGTAAATTCCTGGTTTTTAAGTCATAAGTGTGCTCTCTTACTGTCATTTTTTATTCAAATAAAGTACTTAACATAAATTTATAAATCTTTGCGCTTCAAATTCCCTGTGAAAGCTGAAAATTGCTAGGAATTGTATTCTAAGAGAGTCTGCTTATAATTAGGAAGTTTTTCTTTTTTTAATTTCCCTTCTTCTTTTCTTTTTTTAAATTGATTGCACACACACACACACATCATTGTATACCCCAATGTTCTCACACAACTTTGTCACCCTATGAACCATCATCTTAAATCCTTGTGCCCTTCCCTCTCCCGATTTTAACCCCTCCCCTTAGGCCTCTTGCTCTATGCTTCAGTTCTGTTGACAGTTACTTTTAAATTTCACTTGTCCTTTTGCTTGTTTTCCCTATATTCCACATATGGGTGAGATCATCCATATTTCTCTTTTTCTTTCTGGCTTATTTCTGCTAACATAATCCTTGTAGGTCTATCCATGTTATCACACATACCTCAAATTAATTTCTTTATGTAAACTTTTCTGGCAAACTGTCCAAAAAATCTCATAAAAAAGAGATATTAAGATCCAAAGCTCAATAAATTTGTTATAGTTTTTTATTCCATGTAAGTATTCCCTGTCATAACTATTTTGTATTTATAATTTGATATTCTTTTCCTTGAGGAGAGCATCTCATGTTGTAGAAATTTCAGTCCCACAAAATGTATGTTCTACCCCTACTCATCCTTTGAAGTTTTGCAAAATGAAAATTATATCCAATTTAAAGTTAGAAACATGCTGAATGCAAAATACCAGTGGGAAGTTCTGTTTTTATGACCAAGATCAGACTGTCGCAGAAGATACTGATTGGTTCAGAAACTTTTTCAAGTGGCTATATTATAAAATCATTGAGGATAACAGACAACATATTGAAAATATCTCCTGTCCTGCTTGGGGCAACACAGCGAGACCTAGTCCCAAAAAATAGCTGGGCATGGTGGCACACGCCTATAATCCCAGCTACCTGGGAAGCTGAGGCTAGAGATTGCTTGAGTCCATGGTAAGCCTGTGGCAATGTGAGCCTGCAGTTCCATGGCTAAAATAGTGAGACCTAGCCTCAAAAAAAAAAAATCTAATAATCTGGCATGATAGACATTTACCTGGCTAAAAATGCCACCTTAATGCTAATTTCGAATCCAAAATCTAAACAACTTAATCAGTGATTTTCAAATAATCTTTAATACAACCCAGGGGATGAAATATGTATTACATGCTTGCTATGTCCCCTATCTAAGTTCTTTTGTGATACTATAATGACAAATGCCAGATTTATTTCTTGCAGTTCTAAAGGCAAGCAAGTTCAAAATTAAGGTGCCAGCATGTCAAATAAGAGCTTACCCCTGCTTAATAGTCAATGCCTTTCACTGCAGCTTCACAAGGTGAATGGGCTAGTAAGCAAGCTCTAAAACATTTTTTTATAAATCTCTAATCCCAGTGGTGAGAGCTTTGCCTTCATTTACTATCTTGTTTAGGGGTTAGGATTTCAACATATGGGTATTAATGGGACAGATTCAGAGCACATTAAACTCTCTTTAAGTGGATTTCACAACTTTCAAAGGGGTAATAGATTTTAGTTAAAAAAGACCATTATAAGAACACACTTTCTTCTTCAAATGGGCATTTATTTTTCTATAAGAAGCATATGAATATGTGGAAATGAACTGATAGAGTTTTCTTTCCTTCTCCAATCACTTCCTACATGATAAATAAGACTTGTTGTTCCAAACAGAAACTACCACAGACAATAAGAAGAAATCAGTCATCCAAAGTACTGATGACATTATCACTGGTTTGTTGGTTCATTTATTAATTGGGAGTGAGCCTTTTCATGACTTTTACTGCCCATTTTACACAGGTGCCTCATACTGGTTCATCGACTACATTGTCTAATCATCCACAGGAGGCTAATTTAAATGGCTTTGCTACTGGTGATTAGACCATCAGTTGATGATGGGACTAGTGGCTGTTAGTTTAAATTCCCCTCCTAAGATTTTCCCAAAGTATTTAAATACAGAAACGAACTCAAGATTGTGATTAAGAGAGTTGATATAGTAAATAAAGAGTGCTATTCTTTCACTGAAAACAATCATCATATGTTATAGATAAATTGCACAATTTGTGAGAAAAATGTAGAGAATTGAATGAATGCTCAATATCATTGCTGGAGTTTTAAGAAGGCTTCCTTTTGTATCCTATGTCTTTCCAAAATGAAAATTCTTCAGTAAGTTTGAAATGCAGCCACTCTTGGAACATGATTTCATGAATAAAAGCTATCTTTTATTTAAAGTTAACTGGTTTCTAGTAAAGGAAGCTAAATGTATATATATATATATATAGGTGAAACAGACCGATAAAGCACTTTCAATTGTAAATTTAGTAATTTCTTTTTATCTATAATGAAATATATTTATAAAATGTCAACCACATATGGGAATTTGGGTGTCAATAGAAAACTTCCCATGAATTGAAATCTTTAAAATATAAATATGGAGGATTTATTTGTAATGTTTTTTTATAAATGTATTTGCAAAATTCTAATTATTACTGTAACAGCCCATGAGGACCAACAGATGTTGAACAGTTGCTCCCATTTTGTGGATGAACTGATCAATGATTCTTTTGGTAGATTTCCTGAGTAAGTGAACAGCTCTATTCACCACTTACTATATTGCATGAAATATCTTAACTCATTGTACTTGATGTGGGTTTTACCGAGTGTGTAATTCTCAAGGATGCGGCTACATGTTATGTGAGTTAGTCTTAATCTTTCTCTCATCACTCACTCCTGCTGAGAAATATACCTAGAGGCACTTTATGCACCAATCATTTGCTCTTCTAACTAAATGACTAGGTCAGTAACTGGTCCTGTTTTCCAAGAGCCTCTAAATCTTTCACCCAATTATATTTAAGGAAACCCTGTCAAGGAAATGCAACTATGTTGTGTAAGTCCCACTTGCTCAGTTCTTTCTCATTGAGTATTATTCCTGCATGAACAAACAAAAAAGACTAAGGTAAGTCTGTAATATAATTTATTAAATGTTTACTTAAATAAACATTTAGTGCCTTTCATATGAAAAAATGCTCAACATCACTTATAATCAAGGAAATGCAAATCAAAACCACAATGAGATGCAGCCTCACACTGGCACTGGTAAGAATGATCAATATAAAACAAACAAACAAACAAAAAACAAGTGCTGGTGAGGATGTGGAGAAAATGAAGCCTGTTGCACTATTGGGGGGGAATGCTAACCAGTGCTGCCACTGTGGAAAGCTATGGAGGACATTCAAACTGCTGAAAATGGAGCTAACATTCAATCCAGCAATCCCACTTCTGGAAATATACTCAAAGGTTGTAAAAAAAACACTAATTCTATAAAAACACCTTTATCCAGATGTGCACCCAGTGCTATTTACAATATCCAGGATATGGAAGCAACCTAAATGCCTCAAAACAGATGAATTATTTAAAAAGTTGTGGTATGTTTACACAGTGGAATATTGTTTAGCAATCACAAAAGACAAATTAGATGATTTGCAATAACATGGATGGACATAGGGGGAACCATGCTAGCAGAAATAAGCCAGAAAGAAAAAGAGAAATACTGAATGATCTCACTTATATGCAGGATATAGAGAAAACAAAAAAACAAAAGGATAATTAAAATCTAAAACTAACAAACTGTTAGCAGAACTGAAGCAAGAGCAAGGGGGGAGGGCAGGGATGAGCGTAGAGATTAAAATGATGGTTCACAGGTGGCAAGGTTGGGAGAACTTCAGGGTATACAAAAATGTGTGTATATGTGTGTGTATGTGCAATCAGTTTTTGAAAAATTAAAAAATAAATTAAAAAAGTAAATGCATAGTACCTTTGTCCTAAATATTAGGTCACATTTTCATGATAGCATCTCAATTATTAAACATTCATTGATTTCCCAAAAAATCTTTCTCTATCTTTTATCTTATAGAGGCTAACAGTGATACTCAAAGAAGTAAATCATCTGCAAGAGGTCTGAGGGCTAGTATGTGGCAAAGTCAGAATCTGTGATGTTTTTCTGAAGATAGGGCTCATTAAAACATGCTTTCAGAGGTCCCAAGTTCATCTGAGATCTGGTTCAGAACTAGAACCAAAGTTCCTTCATTATGACCAGTATCTTCTTATTAGCCTATCCTGTATCCTAACATAACTATGTTTTGCTCAGAGCAAAATTGTCTTCTCAGTATGGACACTTGTCTGTGGCTTAGTTGAAGGATCCAGAACTGTCTAAAGGATCCAGTCCTTCAATTAGTCATCCAACTACTTGTTCATTGCACAGTAAACAGAGGGTTGAGTCAATCTAAATCAATTCTCCTTTCACAAATGTAATCAAGTGTTTTTCAAAGGTAGAAACTTGGCTTCATTAATTAACAAGTAACTGTGGTGGTTGATTGATGATAGAGCAAAGCAGTCTTGCTTACTCTACAGATTGCACCTTTTCATTAAGGGTCATAGTGAGTGTCTTTGGGGCATACTTTCAAGTGTTCCAAGCTCAACCTGCTTTTTTTGGTTCACTAGCACAATATTCTACTAACAGTGATTACTACAGAAGATTTGAGAGATTGTTGTCTAGATTTCCTTTTTCTGAATAGTACTATTGATTCTCTGTTGTGTGGCAATCATTGTTTCATTGATCCATATAAATGTCAAAAGAAATCATTAATATTCTTAAAGTCAGTTCCATTCAATGAATATTGGCTATGTACTTATGCTTGGCATAGTCATTGATGCTAATGGGGTTACATAGGTGTAGTTTTTCAAATGTTATATATTTATCAATGGAGAAAACATATGCATACTGCTCTGTAACTGCATGTATAGAAGACACTTTGTTAAGAGAATCAGTAATATATCAAAGAAGGGGAAATATTTGATCCAGATAAAGCAGGCAAAGAATATTTATATAGAGAAGCTATTTAGATGGCAGATGGAGGGGGAAAGAACATCATAGACAGGGAAGAAAGCAGTAGACATGTGTTGATAGGAAAATGCATGATTAGAAGATACAAGTAACACCATACTGAGCAATGAGGAAGGGAATAAAGTGGTTGAGATTCAAGGGGGAGATGAACCTAGAAATTTTTGAGAAGATTACTGAGTAGCATCAATGTATTATAACCTCGTTTTGTTGGGAATGAGAAGTTTCTATAAGTAGAGTAAGAAAGATTGTTGAGAAAAGGCATCAATCTCTAGTTGAGAAATAACTACTGACCAGTTAAGAAATAATATATGATTTTAACCTCTTCATAATAGTACTTGAGCTCAAACAAATTTAACTTAGATTTTAATAACATAATTAGAGACAACATTGTATGTTAATATTCCATCTTGCTATTTGGAATCTACTTTGCACATCAAAGTTCTGTTTTGTTGCAAATGCTTAAGAAGATGGTTTTGTGATAGCAGAAAGACATACTTTACTTTGTATTAATAAAGATGATAGAATAAGCTATTGTCAGCATGCTGTTTTGAATCTCTGAGCAAAACATAAAGAAAAATTTTGGAAGACTAGTTCTGGACACAGTAAGTATGCAGGCGCAATGCAGAAACTTTTTTGTCTTTTTGAATGATCAGTGCTATTTGAAGAAGAATGGTACTCTCACCTTTATTTAGCCTACTTTATAAAAGACCAAGATTCTGAAGATATTTAGAATTTGACCAGGAAGATATCAGAGAATATAAGTAACAAAGATGAAGAATAATGAATTCTTTTAATATTTGTGATGTCTGAGAGACAAAGGGTTGGTTGCTAGCATTCCTTTACTCCCATTTTGATGTGGCCATTTTAATTATATGCGTTACTCAATGTGTCTATAATATGCAAGTATATTCAGATTATCACAGATCATTTTCAATCCTTTTTATTTACTTGGGTTTAATTAATTGTAATCCTTTGTTGGTGCTTTAAATGAGAATAATGAGAATAATGCCTACTAGGGTGATTTTTACCTTTTTATTAGCAAATGTGAAACATATGTAACTCATAATCACCACCTGGTTGTTCTTAACCTAGTACATCTGGAGGAGGGCATTTTAAGATTTCTATCCTAAGGCACTCACCTAAAGGAATTCATGATTTAATCTCTTTAGCTACAAATCAAGTCCAGATTTGATAAATAAAGTTTTATCTTACCTACTTGCTGTTTCCTAACCATCCTAAAATATAACTTCATGTATAAGACATGTTAAGCTTAATGTCTGGATAAAAATTATGAAACATTAACAAAGATCTTCAACAGGAGAGAAATGTGTGATTGAGTCAAGAACTTGATTATATTTTCATTCAGAGGCAGGTAAATTGTGAAATATAGATCATCTCCTTTTTAATGATGTGTGTATTAATTCCTCTTTAAAACAGTCCCCAAATATCTATAGCAGTAGACAGCTGTGTTGGTATGCTGACTATACACACGTACTGAGAGACGAGAAAAGGAATAGAGAAGCTAATTTTTCCCTTGGTCCAGCTAAAAGATGGCAGTGTTGAGTAGGAAAAAAAAATAACTTAATTAAAATTCTTTCAAGTAAGAACCATGAGAAAATTTTGAATTACTGATTTTACACATCTTTATGTGCTATCTTTGAGGTCACTGATTCAGTCCTCCATTTGATCTATTTTTCTTCCAAGATTTTCTTTAGAATCCTTAATCTGTTTTTTCTGATTTTTTAAACTTTATTATTTAACTTTTTAATATCTACCATCTGTTCATTGATATTATTTCTGAGTTCACTAATTTGTTTTTCTGAATTTGTTGCATCTCTTTGAGTAGCTTTTCTAATTTCTTTTATGTGTTTTTCCTTGCTTTTTTTGAGTTTTCTATTATCTCTTTGACTTTCCTTATTATAGCAATTCTAAATCTACCTGATAAGGTATTTTGTGTTTGAATTCTGAAGAGTTGTTCTATTGTGAGGTCATACTCTCTAACATGTTATATATTTTGTATCTGCTCTTTTTGGTACTTGATGTCTATTATTATTTTTTTTTATTTTATTGATGATAGCATCAGTGTACAATATTGAGAAATGTGAGTCATTATTCATACAATTTAGGAGAATTTTTTTCTTTTATAAATGTCTTTTTAACATGGAATTTCTAAGTCCCTTTGAAGTAGAGATGTCCATGTGAAAATATCCGTAGTATAAAAGTATATGCTTGCCCTTTTTAGCTTTTATATATGTAGCCAATGGACTAAACTACGTCTGCACCCCATTCCCAAATTAATGCATTTAAAATACCACTTCCAATGCAATTGCATTTGGAAAATGAGCTAATAAGGGTGGAAATCTAATCCAATAGAATTAATGTCCATATAAAAAACATCAGAGGACTCGTTTTTCTACCATGGAATGACAAAGCAGCTGTTTGTAAACTAGAGTGAGAATTCTAACCAGAAACCAAATTCGCTAGTAACTTGATTTTAGACATTCCAGAGTCTAGAACTATAGTAAAATTAATTTTTGTTGTCATGTCACCAAATCTATGGTATTTTTTATACTAACCCTATCATACTAACCCTATCACCAAATACTATTGGTGCAATTACTTTTATTGATTTTATTAGGAATGTTTGTTCTTCACTTTATTATTTAATAATATTAATAAAATACTAAATAATATTTATATTATTCAAGTGTCATGTCATTGATAGTATTAACTGGAAGATTAGGGTAGTAGAAGAGAGAAGAAAGGTTTCTATAGGATCTATTTCCAAGAATTGAATAAAATGCTGGTAAAATTTACAGAATATAGTGTATTGCCTTCTATATATTTTATCATTTACTATGCAATCAGTTCCAAAAGTGGATGAGATCATTTGAAGAAGTGATACCACCTTCATTATTATTATCGTAGTACTGTTACTTCTATTTTAGGGGATAGCCTTCCAAGATAAGACTATCTTCCAGTGACTAATTTTCTGTGAAAAAAGACAATGTTAGATTGTGTGGTGTTTGACCTTGGATCTTAGGAAAGCAGATATAACTAAAATCATTAGTATGACTTTAGTCCCATGTCTTTCTGTGTTAATTTCAGGAGGCAAATCCACTGCACATAAAGCAAAAAGCAGTTAAATATGTATACATTAACTTAAAAACACCTACAAATATTTGGTGACTTAAATTTCCTCTTATTTTTCAAAATGTCAAGGCTGTGTTGGTGAAAGTGAGGATCAGTCATTGTAGTTCATTGTTTATCCAAATAATGATTACTTTTAAAATTATGATAGTAATTTTAACAGTCTTTACATATTAATATTCTAAGTTAATAGATGAAGCAGATAAACACATTGTCTTAATAACAGCAGCTGTATTCAAGTAACATCATTGAAATTATAGCTTTATTTATTGAGAATGTTACAAATACATTTTATAACATACAGTATAAAGTTATTAAAGAATCCAACAACTTTCAATGAACATTAATAAAAATTTTATGATTGTACCCTTTTTTGTAATATTATCTTTCAAATAGGTGTCAACAAGCAATGCTGATGAGGTCTCTTAGCATCATTAGTGCAATAGTGATTAGCAGTTCCCTGAGTGCATGTTAAACATTCTCATTTTTTATTACTTTGGAAGTATTTACCTTTTAAGTGGTAATTCCTGAGTCTCATGATATCCTGTAATCTCAAAACAGGAGAAAAAGAAACTCTCCCAGATCTTACTCACTGAGATTTAAACTACAGTTATTTATAGCTCATTTATTAGATATTATTGTTGAATTTCCATAAGGTTCAGTCAATTTCCTTTTAATTCTGTTACTTAAATTACCAAACATATTTACTGTAAAATAGTGCTTTCCTCAAAATCTGGTGGGAATCCATAGTTCATTAATTACTTTCAAACTGATCAATCAGCTTTCAATTTGCTATTTATATAGCAACAGTGCTGAATGAAATGACACAAAGCAGGCCATTCATTTTATTTAACCATTTGTTTTATAAAATATTCATTTTCAAATATAATAGTAAAGAATCTTTCCTAGATGAACAGTGCTGAAAATAGGCTAAGATTTTTGAAATTACATACTTGGGAAAATCTTTGAGAACCCCTAATTGTGCCCTTCTTTTCTTGTACAAAATTTAAAGACCTTCTAAACTACAGTTATGAAGGTTATTAAGATCGAAAAACATTAAAAATCACATAATAAGCATCATTTCTCTCCACATTCTACAGAATACAAAGCAATGAAACATTATTTAGTTATAATTCTCTGACTTTTCTTAAATGAAGTCCTAAAATATGTTCATCCCACCCCCATCCCAAGCAAGACTGTCTGCAAAAAAATTAGTAGTTCTGGACCAACAAAGCAAGAAATGTTGATACCATCTCACTGTCAGTGATTAAATCTACTAAACTCTCTAGTTATTTTCAGTTAAGCTAGGGTAATTATTTCTAGCTTAAATTGACTTTTAGCTAACACAAAGATTTACAACAGCCATTTTGTCTAAGGAATGCTTATGAGCTTCCTCTTCTTTAACCAGAAGACAACCATTTTTACCATCTAATAGAGCATATTCTTAAAGTTTTCTTAAAATTAGCAAGGCTAAAAAAGATAACAAATATTGATAAGGATGTAGAGAAATTAAAAACCTTGTGTGGTAGGAAAGTACAATGCTGAAGCCACTATGGAAAATAATATGAAGTTGCCTCCACAAATAAACAGAACTACATGTGACCTAGACAATATACACTAAGTATATATCCATACAAATTACAATCAGCATCTTGAAGAATATCTGCAGTCCATAACAGAGATATGAAAACAATGGGGTGTCCTTCAATAGATGAATGCATCTTTTAATGTGGTATTTACACAGGATATCATTCACCCTTAAAACAGAAGGAAATCCAATGAATGAATTTTCATTTTATTAAGTGGACAATGAAAATCGATTGAATGGTATGGAATGGAATGGAATGAATAGAACTAATGGAATGGAATGAATGGAATGGATTGAATGGAAGACATTATACTAAGTGAAATGTCAGTCACAGATGGAAAATAATGCATTATTCCACCTATATGGGATATCTGAAATAATCAAAGTTATAGAATAAGGAAGCAGAATGATCCTTGCTAGTGGTGCATAGCAATAGTAGTTGTTGTACAGTGGGCATAAAGTTATAATTATATGAAATAAATATGTTTTAGAGATCTGCTGTAAAAACACAGTGCCTGCTATTTACAATAGCAAGAATATGGAAGCAACTCAAATGCCCTTAAAACAGACAAATGGATCAGAAAGCTGTGATATACTTACACAATGGAATATTATTTATTTAGCAATCAAAAAAGAAAAAAAATGGATGCACTTGTATAACATGGACAGACCTAGAAGGAAACATGTTAGTGAAATGCCAGAAAGAAAACTAGAAATACTGGATGATTTCACTTATATGCAGGATGTAGGGAAAACAAACAAACAGCACAACAGCATGCAGAGGGAGAGTGAAAGCAGAGAAGAATGAGCACAAGAGATTAAGATGATGGTACACGGGTGACAAGGTGGTAGGAGAACCTCAAGGTATACAATGATGTTAAAATGTATGTATGAAACTCCAGCAGGAAAACTGCTCACAACACAGGAACCCACCCAGAGTAGTGCACAGAGTTTACTCCTGTTGCCGAGGTAACTCACCTGCGGGCTAGGGAGGGTCAGGTTTTCGGATGGAGGTTACCAAAGACTGAGGTTAAATGCTGGGAGCTCCAGCAGGAAAACTGCTCACAACACAGGGACCCGGAACATGTCCCCCAAAATAGCCAATGGAAACAAGATATATACACCACAGCAGCAAAAGCACAGAGGCAAAAATAACTACAAATTGGTCAGCATTGCCATGCCATCTAATTCTAAAACAGCAGTGAATCAATATATAGAGCAAGTCTGAAGGGAAAACACAGGAAGGAGAAAGAATGCAAATATTCAAGCAAGCCCTAAGAAGAATAAACAACCTATGGAAACCAACATGGAGGACATGGAAGAAATGCTAACTATGTCAGACAAAGAATTCAGAATTTATTTGTTAAAAGCATTAAAATAGCTAAGGGAAGACAGAGAAAAAAGGGAAAGCAAGAGGTCAGAAACTTTCAATGAGCTAAGAAAAGAAGTAGAAAAAATATAAAAAAGAATGCAGCAAAATGAGCAATATCAGTTATGAATAGAAAAATGAAATTGAAACCCTAAATAAGAAGCTGACTGAGATAGTTTCTAAGAGGAGCAATAGAAGAGCTCAAAAATGCAGGGGAAAGCAGATTAGAAGAAATAGAAGAGCAAATTAGCACACTAGAGGACACAGCAGTAGAGAGGATGAAGAAAAAGAGAAAAACAAAGAAGACAGAAGAAAAAAATCTGAGATCTGTCAGATACCCTAAAGAAAACAAATATAAGAGTAATTGGAATTCCAAAAGGAGAAAAGAAAGACATAGGATCTAAAAGCGTTTCAATGAAATAATGGAGGAAAATTTCCCAAATCTGAAGAAAGAAATGAAAATAGACATACAGGAAGCAAAAAGGATACCAAACTACATTAATGAAAGAAGAAACACAGCAAGACACATCATAGTAAAACTCTCAAGAGCCAAAGATAAAAGATAAAAAAAATTATGAGATTAACAAGAGATAGGAAACAGATAACCTACAAAGGAAAATGCATTAGTCTGACTTCAGATTTCTCAGAAGAGAATCCAAGAAAGGAGAGAATGGTGCCATATCTTCAAAACACTCCAAAACAAAAAGTGTCAGCCAAGAAAACTCTACCCAGCAAAAAAAGGCCTTTCTTTATGAAGGTAAAATTAGAACCTTCTTAGACAAAGCCTCCAGAAATTTGCTACCACCAAACCCCCACTCTAAGAACTTCTGCAAGAAGCCCTAAGACTGAAACACACAGAAGAACAAAAAGAACAAATAATTAAACAGCAACAAGAAGAAACTAAAACAGAACCCCAAATGACCACCAGGACCCCAATGTTAGAACCTCAAACATCAATAATTACTCTAAATGTCAATGGGCTAAACTCATCAGACACAGAGTTGCACTGGATTAAAAGACAGAACCCAACATTTTGCTACCTCCAAGAAACACATCTGATCCCAAAAGATAAGCACAGATTGAAGATAAAAGGATGGAAAACAATTTTACAAGCAAATGGGCCCACCAAAAAGGCAGGGGTAGCCATTCTTATAGCAGAGAAAGCAGATTGAAAAATAAAAAAAGTGACAAAGGATAAAAAAGGTCACTACCTAATGGTTCAAGGGTCAACCCACCAAAAAGACATAACAATTATCAACATATACTCACCAAATGAGGGTGCACCAATATTCATAAGACCGCTACTAAGAGAATTGAAAACAAATATTGATGAAAATACATATAAAGTAGGAGACCTTAACATCCAACTCTCAAGAAAGGACAGATCAAAAAAACAAAAGCTACACAAGGACACAAAAACCTTAAAAGAAGACCTAGACAAAATGGACCTAATAGGTATCTACATTACACCACAAGGACACTACACCCACAAGGAAAAGATTATACTTTCTTCTCAAATGCACATGTATCATTCTCTAAAATTGACACATACTAGGCCACAAGGCAAACTTGAATAAATATACAAAGATTAAAGTAATACCAGCTTTCTTCTCAGATCATAAAGTCATCAAACTAGAAATCAACAATGAAAAGAAAGCAAGAAGGGCAGCCAACCCTTGGAGACTAAGCAACATGTTACTAAATGAAGAATGGGTAATTTAAGAAATTAAAGAAAAAATTAAAACCTATTTGAAACAAACAGCAAAGAAGACACACCATTCCAAAATGACTGGAACACAGCAAAAGCATATCTAAGAGAAAGGTTCATAGCAATATAGGCCCATATCAAAAAGCAAGAAAATAACCAAAGAAATAACCTTATCTCCCAAATCAGAAAATTAGAAAGAGCAAAAAAAAAAATCTAAAACCCAGAAGAAGACAAAAAATAATAAACATAAAAGAAGAAATAAGTAAACTAGAAACCAAAAAGACAATCCAGAAGATCAACAAAGCCAAAAGCTGGTTCTTTGAAAAAATAAATAAAATTGATAAACCCTTTGCAAAGCTCACAAAGGAGAGAGAAAATTCAAATAGACAGGATCATAAAGAAAGAGAAGAATTGCAGCAGATGCAAAAGAAATCCAATTGATAAGAGATTACTGTGAACAACTAAATGGAAATAAACACAGCAACCTGGATGAGATGGACAGATACTTAGAAAGACACAACTACACAAAATTGAGCAAAGAAGATATAGAGAACTTAAACAATCCAATTACAAGCAGCAAAATAGAAGCAGTCATCAAAACTCTACCTAAAAACAAGAGCCCAGGACCAGGTGGCTTTATTAATGAATTCTACCAGACATTCAAAGATGAAATAATGCCTGCACTACTGAAACTTTTCCAAAAAATTGAGAAAGAAGAAAAACTGCCAAACACATTCTATGAAGCAAACATCACACTCATACCAAAATCAAATAAGGACAGCCCCAAGAATGAAAACTATTGACCAATTTCCCTAATGAACATGGATGCAAAAATTTTAAACAAAATCCTGTCAAATAGAATCCAACAATGCATAAAAAGCATTATTCACCATGACCAAGTGGGATTTATCCCAGGAGCACAAGGATGGTCCAACATCCGGAAATCAATTAACACAATACACCACATCAACAAAGAAAGAAAAAGCACATTTGCATATCAATAGAAGCAGAGAAAGCATTCAACAAAGTCCAGCATCCATTCATGATACAAGTCCTTGAAAAAAATGGGGATTTAAAGACCATACCTCAACATAATAAAAGCAATCTATGACAAGCCTACAGCAAACATCATCCTAAATGGAGAAAAACTAAAATCATTCCAATTATGATCTGGAACAAGGCAGGGATGCCCAATCTCCCTACTACTTTTTAGCATTGTACTGGAAGTTCTAGCTAAGGCAATAAGGCAAGATAGAGAAATAAAAGGGATACAAATAGGAAAAGAGGAACTGAAGCTATCATTATATGTAGATGACATGGTTCTCTACATGGAGAAAAAACCCACAGAAAAACTGCTTGAAATAATAAACCAGTTCAGTAAGGTAGCTGGAAACACAATCAATACACAGAAGTCAGTAGCTTTCCTGTATGCAAAAAAACCAA
Organism: Uropsilus gracilis; assembly: GCA_004024945.1. Classification (NCBI taxonomy): domain Eukaryota; kingdom Metazoa; phylum Chordata; class Mammalia; order Eulipotyphla; family Talpidae; genus Uropsilus; species Uropsilus gracilis. Next base: position 1,149 of record PVHY01006519.1, on the reverse strand, counting down.
GAAGGGGAAGAAGAAATTTAAAAGGCCATCCCATTTGCTATTGCACCAATAACAAAGCGCATGAAAGATCTTTCACAAAGAAAACTTTAAAAAGCTGCTAAAAGTGATAGAAGAAGCCATAAGGAAATGGAAAGACATTCCCTGCTCATGGATTGGAAGAATTAACATCATCAAAATGGCCATCTTTCCAAAAGCAATCTACAGATTCAATGCAATTCCTATAAAAAAAATTCCAATGACATTCTTTAAAGAGATAGAAAAGCAATTACAGAAGTTCATATGGAATAACAAAAGACCGTGAATATCAAAAAGCCCCTTGGCCAAAAAAAAAAAAAAAAAAAAAAAAAGAATGGAGGGCCAACTATCCCAGATCTCAAGTTATGCTACAAAGCCATAATAATTAAAACAGCATGGTACTGGTACAACAATAGACAATCAGACCATGGTACAGAATTGAGTGTCCTGAAATAAAACCACGTATATATAGTCAACTAATCTTTGACAAGGGGGGAGAAGTTTACTTTGGAGCAAAGATAGCCTCTTCAATAAATGGTGCTGGGAAAATTGGACTAAGACCTACAAAAAAATGAACCAAGACAACATCCTCAACCTTGTACAAAAACCAACTCAAAATGGATAAGAGACTTAAATGTAAGACCTGAAATCATAGGACACATAGAAATAACTTGGGAAAAAAAACCCTGGAAGTACAATTCAGAAACCCCTTTCTGGAAAAATCTACTGATGGTAAAAAATTGAAGTAAAACATAAACAGATGGTACCACATCAAACTAAAAATCTTCTGCTCAGAAAAAGAGACAACAGAAAAAACTAAAAGAAACCCAACTGAATGGGAAAAAAAATTTTGCCCTCCACAAGAGTTTTAAGGGTTTAATAATGAAGATTCATAAGGAACTCACACAATTAAACAAAAGCAAAACAATAAGCCCAATCATAAAATGGTGAGAACTAAAAAGAAACTTCTCCAAAGAGGAAATACAAATGGCCATCAGGCATGTGAAAAATTGCTCAATGTCACTAGCAATAAGGGAAATGCAAATCAAAACCAGGCAATAAGGCAATAAGGCAAGATAGAGAAATAAGATAGAGAAATAAGACACCACCTTACACCAGTAAGAATGGCCCACA
>PVHY01006518.1:30433-74011 GCA_004024945.1 Uropsilus gracilis | reverse complement strand
CTCTAAACAGAGAGGGTGTGCAGTGCCCTCGTTGACATGTTCTCTGTGCCAAGATTTTGCTCAAATCTTCTCGGTGACTTTGTAGGCGTCATATTTTATTGGTTCTCCCAGTTCAGTGCCTGTGGTGCTCGCCTTGTTTCCCTTGAGTCCTGCCCAGGTGGCACATGTTAAGGGACTTTCCACCAGTATCTCACTGGTTTGGTTTCTATGGATGGATATTGTCTTAAGGTATCACTCTTGATTAGAGCTCTTGTGTTGAAGGCAAATCCAGGGAAGACTGGCGGGCATACCGTCCGACCACCCCCCCCCCCCCCCCCTGCACAACCAGCCCTGTGATGTCAAAGGGCTCAGATGGCGGCCCGGCCTCCCTCCGGCCAGAGCCTCGGCCCCACCCCGCCTGACCTGGGGGAAGCGCGAGGGACGGCTGTGCACGGACGCCGGCGGCCACGCCACGGTGGCGTGGCCGCAGGGTGCGTGGGCACACAGGTCCGCGCGAACCCTGGGCACTGCCAAACCCGAGCCCCTCCAATATCTTTTGTATGGCTCACATGGAGATATTAGAAATTTTTAATTAGTAGATTGATGTTATCAAATATCAAAATGAGTAGATATTTCTTTAAGATAGAAACATCAAATCCACTGCATTCTTATTTGGAAGCCTACCATGAAGATGCAGGGATAGTGTCTTTATGCTTCTGTAACTCACTTCATTCCATTGTTTTAAATTCCTGCTCTCAGATTAATTTGAGTGTTGAGTTTCTAAAAGAAAAGGCCTAGTAAATGCATGGCTTATAAAACAAGGTTGTGATGGGAGAGCAAATGTATCTGGAGCACTTCCATAGGACAGGATAATTAGGTCTACTCTGTGTGATGCCAGGATGCTAAACTCTGGTGTTGGTTATAAGTAATCAGATTCCCATGAAGTGTGTAGAATCACTTTCTCACCATGAATTGGGAATTGCTGTGTTTTACTCATCTTTAGTTCTTCAGTACAGTGAAGAGCTTCTGACCTGTTAGTACTCAGTGTCTACTTGTTGAATAAATGAAGCAACATGATTTCTGAGTAGTAAATTTCTTTATGAGAGTTGCTAGAATATACATTTTTTTAGAGAAAGTTGTCTTTTTGTTGACAGCTCTATAAAAGTACTGATTTCCCTGCTTTTTGAAAGTTGATGCTCTGTCACTTTGCTTTTAAGAAAGCCTTGTTGTAGTAACTGTTTTCAGGAACCAAAAAGAAAGCCAAAAAGGATTTTCAATTTTATAGCAAAAGAAGGAAAATGATTTCGCTAGCAGCCATTATGAAGGAAGCATTCACTGCTAGCATCAAAAGCAGTCCTGCTGAGTGCCTCCACAGGAATGATTCATATAGGTAATGTATGTAACATAGTTTTACTATATTCACTGTATGTTACTGTGAGTTTAGATTTGATGTGTTATTTGGATTGATTTGGTTGATTGTTTTGGGGTCTGTGAATGCTCAAAATATTCTCATGTAAATTAATAATAATGGCTTCTTTGTTTGGGCTTTGAAAAGTTTTTGTGGTTCATTCTACTTTCATATAGTGGGGGTTCCTGTAACTAAGTCAGTGCTGTCACATGGTAGATACTCATTCGGATTTGCAGATTGCATGATTGGAAATATACAAGGGTAGAATCATGGTCCACTCGCCAGTGTTGTAGAAAAAATTAGTTAGCTATTCTTGTGGAGAAGCATGAAATAAAGGGAGTGTTGAACTATATAACACGTAAAGTTATATTCAATCCTGAAAATCTGTAGGCAAATGATATGGAATGAAATTATGTGTTCTATATCAAATATTAAGCATATTAAAAGTAAAGTACAATGCATATGTTGTGATAACCAATGGAAGATGTAAAATATTTGGCAAGTTATTTGTTTATGGTATGACCATAACATTCTTGGTTTATTGCAATTGAAATTAAAAAATGTAATATTATCCTGATATTATATCATATATAACATATATATGTATATATACTAAGGACTATGTTTATTCTGCTTCTAATTTGTTTTGTGCCAGCTAAGTTATAATCATTTCTGTGTGATGAAAAAATATTTTTATTCTCTGATATCTGTAGTCTAACATATAAAATCCTTGTTGCCTTGGGATTTGGGGTGATTTGTTATTTTATCCTCCAAAATAGTGATGTGATAAGTCAAACTATTGGGGACTGATTTCAATTTTCATTTTTGGAGTGATTACTGAGAGCAATATTCTGAAAATTCATTTTGTAACTAACCTAAGAAATGGAATTGAGAGCTCAAAATGTGGCAAAGGAACTACAGTAAGAATCTAGTTTTTAAATGCTTGTTGAAAAATTCTATGTACCTTTTATTGTGAAGCTCTGGCAATTTTGATAGTCTCAAAATTAAGAAGAAAGGAGAAATTGCTTTATAACCTTGAAAGAAAAACAGGTCTAAAGTCTTGTGTTTAAGTGCCAGGGATGATTGTATTTGGAATACAGTCCTGAGGGGGTGTATGCTAACTCTAAAAAGCAAAAGCTTATTAAACTCTGGGAAACTTTTGGTTTACTTGAAGAGGTTATGGTAATTGAGTTTTGCTGAATGTTATTTACAAATGATAACATTTTTCTTTGAGTATTTAACTTCAAGACAGAGAAAACAAGAAGCATCTAATTGTGTAAAGATTAGTGGATACATAGTGGAAGGATTAGATCTATGAATCATCATTCTTACAGCACATGAAGTTCCTGCCACAGAGTAGTACCATCTAACTATAGAGTCACCTGTTGTGGTCGTTGTGGTTCTTATCATCATCAATATCATCATCATCATCACCATCACCATCATCATCATCATCACCATCACCATCATCATCATCACCATCATCACCATCACCATCACCATCATCATCATCACCATCATCATCATCATCATCATCATTATCATCATCATTATCATCATCATCATCATCATCATCATCATCATCATCATCATCATCATCATCATCCACACAGCTACTATCTTTGTGGAGTATTTAGCAATGATTGAATTTGTTTTAAAATTTTCCCCAGCTTACTGTAGGATATAGTGAACACAGTTTCCAGAATCAGTCTTGGGCAAATTATGACATAGGTACTAATTTTATTTTGATGACTCTTCTGTTTCTGCTTTGCACAGCACATTTCTTCTTTAATTTAAATGAGAAAGATCCTTATGAGTTTTTACATTAAGAAGTATATAATTAAAATTTTCAGGTATGTGAAAAAGTCATGAGAATAGTGTAATATAAGTATTATAATAGTATAATATAACCCACCTTTAGCAATTCTCAATACATAGCAAATTCCTGTTTTGTCTGAATTCCTACCCACATTTCCCTCTATTAGGGTCATTTTGAAGCAAACCCAACATACAATAATTCTTTATCATTATTTTGGCATGTATAAAAATAATCTTAGTTACTTTATATTCAATAATATTCTAAAAACCTGTAAATATTCCAAAGCATTTCTTCATAAATTTTTTTCTGATTTTTAAAATAATTTTTAATATTTGGTTGTTTGAAATGAGTTCAAACAAGATTAATACAGTGAAATTACTGTGTGTCTTGTTTCACTTTTAGATCATTAATTTCTCCTTTTTCCTCTTTCTCTGTCACTTTGTTGTTGTTGCTGAAATAACAGGGTCCTGTATCCTACAGAATCTCTCACAGGTTGAAGTTTGCATACATATGGTGTTCAGTAGAATCTCTTATCTGTTGAAATTCCTATCAGTAGTAATTAAGTCCAAACACTTGGTAAATGACTTGCATTTTATTATTTTGGGAAGATAACCAGGTTTTATGAGATGTTTTCTTAAATTGTCATATACTAAAGACATGAAATACTTAACATAATTGCTTTCAGTGATTTTTGACATATTATTTGACCATGCCTAAGCCTCTTTTCTTACTCCCAAACTTTGTTCTTTCTTTTAGATTTCTTAAATTCTTATTTCTCATTATGTCTCCTATTCCTACCTCCTTAATTCTTTAGCTTTTCTCTTTCTATTCACCTCAATGTTTCATACCAATCCTGTGGGAGGAGGGAAAGAGAAGAACACAGTGAAAATAGGAGGATACAATGAGTTATTTGGGATAGAAAGCCACAAAAATAGTAACATTTTGGTTTCATAATGCAGAAATACTCACTGACACTCTGACTTCAAAAACTGCACATCATCCTTATGTATTCTGGATAGCAACCCCTTATTATATATATGACTTGCAAATAATTTCTTATTTTCCTTTTTGTGTCTTGTATAGATATAATATATGGCGTATCAACTGTGAATTATTTTCCTGATCCTTTGTGCTTATCTCTCCCTGTTTTCACCCTCCCTCCCTTTCCTTTGCTATATGCTTTTTCTGTTATGTTTGTTAGTTTCAACTTTTTCTTGTCCTGAAGAGCTACTTTAAACTGACAACTTTAATCACAAATAAGACATTATTCCTTCATGTTTCCCATTTATGTTTTCAGTTTCACAGGTTATGTATACACGAACATAGTTTCATAGTCTTTTGAAAGCTTGTGTCTTTCAAAATCTCTCCAGATTTTGAAATGATTTATGTGCTATAGGATTCTGTGTATAAATATTTACTTATCAGAAAGCTTTATATTTTCATGTAATTATGTGTCTGTTTCATGTCTTTTTATTTCAACCTAGAACTTTCATTAGCAATTTTTGTAAGTAGGATCTGAAGATGATGAACTCCCTTGACTTAGTTAATCAAGGAAGATCTATATATAAACTTTGATTTAAAGGAAGATTTTTGTCTAATATGGTATTAGTTGTCATTTTCTTCTTTCAGTCCTTGTATATATTATTCCCCTTGCCTCTGGTCTGTAGTGTTTTTTACAGAGCAATTCACTGACAATCTTATGGCAACCCTCTTTTATATGATGAGTCACTTTTGTCATTTTTAAGATTGAAGTTTAATTGTATCATCGTCATCTTTTTTCTTGAATTTGGATATTTATTTCCTACATCAGAATTTTGAGGTTTTTATTCTTTATGTTCTAAATAAGCACTTTGTCCTTTAATTTCTTTCAGAGTTTCCTATAAGATGCATAATAGTTTCCTTTTATGGTGTACCATAAGTCCCTTAGGATTCTTTTGCTTTTTTTTCTTTGTTCCTCTGAAAATATTTTAGATGAATTATCTTTGAGTACAAGAATTGCATTTTTATGCTTAATAAGTCTGCTGTTAAATCACTGTAGTGATTATTTTCAGTTTAATTATTGCTTCCATCAGGTCCTGAATTTGTGTTTTTTAATAGTTTCTTTTGTTGAAATCCTCATCGTACTCACACAATATTTTCATGATTTTATTTAGTTGTCTGTACTCTTTTATAGCTCATTGAACTTCTTGAAGAAAACTATTTCAAATTCTTCACAAGATAAATTCACAGTTACCTTTTAGTATTAGCATCTGAGATTTATTTTGTTACATTGAATAGGCTATATTCCTCATTTTTAAGGTGTAATTATTATTTTTGCCATAATTTGTACATTTGAAAAACAGTCACCTCCTCCAGTCTTTATAGATTGGCTTGATACAGGAGATACCTTCACCAATATGTACTGTACTTCACCAATATGGGGACATCTCAAACTTTTCCTGGAAATGAGTCTTTGCTGAACTTGTGAATATACTCACTCAGTTAATGAGATTTGCCAGTTTCTTTTTAGTATCTTACAACTCTTGTTCCCTCTGGTACCTGTCAACAAGTACTTCAGGTTCTCTAGCATGGCTAAGGCTTGTATTGTCCCTCACACCACAAGGTACTCTGCGGTTCTCCAAGTCAAATGAGGGAGAAGTCAATTCCTTTAGCAGCTCCCCACCCCTGAGACAGAACATTGAATGTATTTCTCACTTTTCCAAGTCTGGAGAATGGCTACTAGTGTTGACATGTAATAACATCATTTCTTTGTGACTCTTCTGTTTTTGAGCTTGCTTGGAAGTATTGCAACTTACCTTAGTTCTGAACTTATGAAAAATTTTGGGATTGTACATTGTTGTTAAGTTGATGTCCTTGTGGGAAATAATTCTGGACCTCCTATTCTGCCATCTGGTTACTATCACTTTACTTCAATGACTTATTTTAATACTTGCTATTTTTTCATATTTACTATTTTTGTTCCATCTTACATGGTCTACATAGACACTTTCCCCAGCTTTTTAATAGTTGACCTCCCCATTCCTTGAAGTGTTTCCTTTAACATTTGAATACATATTAATTTCTCATATAAGAAATATTTGAGGAAATTCTGTATTATTCCAATAATTATTCTGTTTATTTATAAGAACCAAACTATTTTATTGTTACTTCATATCAAAATTTTATAGAGAGTAGGTAAGGACATCTTTGTTATTTTTTATTTTAAAAATAATTCTTTTACTCTAATTTCCTTTTTTGTTTTTTGTTTTTTTTTTTTTTGAAGGCTTTTCAATATTCCCTGGGAAAATAGTGAATTTTTTTTTGCAGTGACATTAAAACTAGAAAATAATTGTAAGAAATATCATGCTTGATCATATGACTATTGGAAAATTTGTGTAAATTTGTTAGTATTTATCCCACCAGTTTCTTTTTAAGCTTATTCCTAAATATTTTGCTTAATAAATGATATATATTTCCATTGCATTTTAACAAAATATCTTTGATTTTATCAAGGAAAATCTTTGACATTTTATTTTATAATTTGACAAACTTATCCAACTATTCTTACTTCAAACATATTTTATTTGGGGGGGGGGGATAAGGTTCTACATTAAACCAGGTTTAGTCAAATAGTGATAACCATTTCTTCATATTCCCCATAGTTTTGTGCCTCTTATTTCTATCTCCCTCATTGCTGAATTGACCAAAAATCCTTGAAAAAAAAAAGGGGGGGAGGGGAGTTGTATTTTGGCTATAGTATGAGCTTTGGCATCAGGTAAACCTGATCTGAAAATCCGGTTTTACCCCATACACTAGTGCTCTAGCAAAGTAACCCCAAGCTTGAAGTGTCTGTAAAATGGAAATAACAATTCTTCATGAAATTATTTTTAAAGCAAAGATCATGTAATTACTACACAGAACATATAATACAATAAATATTATTAGTAATGCTAAATAAAAGTCACGGTGAAAAGCATCCTTATGTTAGTCCTTTATTTCAAAAAGAATAAATGCATCTCACCATTGATTATAATAGTCAACATGGAATTACTATATGTTCTTTTGATTCATAGTTTATTAGTAGTATGTTTTAATATTATCTGGACAGCAAAGTCAAGAGTAAAAGCATAACTTCTGACTCACTCCATGTGAAGAGGGAAATTTTCTTAGCAATACATTATTTTCCTTTTCTCCTTACATCCCAGTCTGTTTAGTATATTCTAGATCTATAGGTCTAGTTCATTATTATAAATTAACTTTCTATTAAATGATTTTCATTTTTCTGCCATATACATTTAATTGATATTGATATTTAAAATTTAAAAATTTAGATCTTTGTTTTTCCTTTTAATGTTGTGGCCTTGCACCTAATCATTCAAGTGAGAAATATTTCAAAATATTGGCAGTGAAAGCTAGTTAACAATCTTCTAGCCTAGAAAAATGTTAGCTTCTTTATGGCAGTAGTGATATTATTACTAGAGATTATTAACTTGTTGATAGAACTCATGTTTTTCTTAAGTTCTTTGCTAACAGAATGTAATTTGTTCCACTTTTAAGACTATTCAGTTAAGGTGCAATGTTATTCACAGGAGGTTAATGGAATCCTAGCATTTCAGATACATTTTTCTTGATGATAATATATAGCAAAATATTACTGAATGAGAATTTTTTCTCATTTAAGGAACTTTTGAGAATTTTGATGACTGAATTATAGGAAATGGCTTTAGAAAGACTTTAGTCATTTCCATGTTTTCTAATCAGTTTGAAATCATGGCCTGTCTTGGATTACACTTTTCTTCCTTATAGTGAGCGTTATCTGCTATTTTTTGTGATAACCTGGGGTGGAGATTTTCATTTTCACATTGGGTCATTTTTGAAAAAGTGCCTTTTAATATCAGAATGCAAATATCCATTGGAAAATTGGTTGTATTAATTCAGTAAGGTACCCTTTTTGATATTAAAAGTCCTTAGATATTCATCTTTATTGATTTGACTTGTAAGTCTCATATAAATTTATTTGGTTACATTAACATTTCATTTTAACATGAGCAAAGAGTAAAGGGATAAGAGGGAAATTTGGCATAAGTTTTAGGAAGTTGTAAGGCTATTTTTAATTATTGCCTTAGTATGTGGCAGAAAGTTTTATGGAAATATGCAGAATAATGTTTTGTATACTGTTGAGATGATACTTTCAGATTGTATGATGGCAAGTTGCATTATGATGGTAACTTTTTAAATTGCATCCTAGTTCTCAAAGAGTTGATTCAGTTTTTTTAAAAAAATTATCTTGTGTATGCTACAAATTCAAGCACAGGGAAACAAAATTTTTCAGAGCCTAAATATGAAGTAAACTAATGATACAGGTAAAAAGACTACCCCTGGACATGATAAAAACCTATCCATGGTTTAATTTTTTCTCATCCTGAAGCCTTCGAAGCCTATTTAATAAGCTAACGCAGACAATATTCTGTCTAATACAGATGATCTGGAAGCATTGAATGCATTCATTTTTCAATCTTATTTTTTTAAAATGGGTGAAGACACTCACCACAGTGTTGCATGTTTGAAAGAAAATTTCATCTTTATGTACATATGTAAATTAAATATCAAAAACTGAGATTATCAGTGCCCACAGTTATCTAAACCAGTTGTATGTATATTCCTGTACTAAAGGCCTTGTTAAGTGACTTGCTATCTATTTTGGGAGAGAGAAGAAAGAGAACCAAAGTGGTTATTCAATACCCTGAATACAAACTATAGAAAACTAAAAGAGAAATAACAATAGGAAACCTCGTTCATTCCACCAATTTTTGTGGAGTTACTTTCTTTCAGTGTGAATTTCATGAAGGTATTTATCCTAAGAATAAAAAGAATTACCTTAAAGTTGTTTTTCTCTCAGTTATTTCAAATATGATAAGTTTATCAATAAAGAGAATACCATCTTAGTACACATTAAGAGGTTTAGGTTGAGTTCAGCTCATTCAAATATTTTTGTGTATTTTTCCTCTTTTAATATTTTATCTTGTAGCTGAATAAGATATTTCTGAATCCTTCAAAATCAGGTGAATGTGGTTGACATTTGTTATGACTGTCATCATTTTTAATTCAAAATTGTTCCTTTTTATAGAGAATGTACAAATGACTGATAAACAAAAATATGACCTTCATTATCAACACCAGCACCAGAGAAAGCCATTTTTGAGAAGTGGGATATCCTTGCTAGAATTTTTCTATAAGTATAATATATGTAGATTTTTCATTTTGTTTTGTGTTGCTTTACAAAGGTGAGACCACTTTTGTATGTGATTTTCCCATTGAACATTATATCATAAAAACAACCACATATTTTATGCATTATTTTAATAGCCCCATAATCATCTATAATATAATATTAAATTTATTACACAAATCACTTTCAGTAGAGCAATTCAATTGCATTCAGTTATTCGTTTTTATAGAAGAGCTACAATGAACATCTTTGTGATAGAAACTTAGCCAGTCTTATTAGACTATGGTGAAAATGTCAAAACCATTTGTTCCCAAATTAGAATATGCATAAGAATCAGACTAGGAACCTAACCAGACTCCTAGGCTGATCTTGAACAGGGTCTAGAAATCTGAATTTTAATGAATACTTTCTGTGATTCTCATGCAGAGGGGTGTGAGCATTCTCTTTAGAGAAATGTTAGAGATGATAAAATGCTGTCTTTTCAATCAATCCCTTGTAAAAATGCCATTTTCCAGCAATAATATAAGATGCCCATTACCTGCGTGGCTAGTTTTATATTTCTTTCCAAAATAAGGCATTTGACTTCCTGCTTTCTATAAGATACAGTTCTGTTTGTTTCTGAAATATACTTTGATCTGGAAACTTCGAGAAGCTACTTATGACACCATTTTCAGATCAAATGTTCAGCTTTAAGACATCTATCATTCTGTCATTTTTATTGTCAAAATAAAAAAGCTACACTTTCATAGAGGTTATTGTCTCAAAAGAAATGACCTCTTGAGATGTTTTATCTAAAAAAGAATGTCATAAACATGGAAGCTTTCATCAGAAACCCTGGATTATATAAAAACTTTTTTTCAGTTGCAATTCTAATGCCCAGAGTAGATAATTAAGCACCTACAAAAATTTGTTAACTTTGATCAGCTGCATTCAGTGCTGATAAATTTCTAGATGCATCCTTCATTCTTTTGCTCTTTCCTAAAGAAGGATAGCTACACCCTTCAGTCGTTAACTTCCTTAAAGAAATATTTGAGGCAAATTATGACCTGTTAGAGATCCAAGAATGTGGGTTTAGTTTGCAGTTCTGTCTCTTAGATGAACACTCAGATTCTCACTTTCTGCATCTCAAAGCTAAGAGTACACTAGTGCTACCTATGTGTTCCTGTTTTCTGTTTAGCTTCTGTTTATCTTATTGGCTGTCTCCGATCACTGATTATGTCAATGGCTGTTACAAAGTTATAATTTTTCAGAATTGAGAGTGTTCTTAAGGTTCATTATATTCAGCTTCTTAATTTCATATCTAAAGATACAAAAGTCCAGACAGGTTAAGTGACTTCATAACACCATATATGTAATTAGTGGCAGAGTTAGGCATAGAATTTTTATTTCCTGATTTAATCAACAGGATTATTTTTTTCAATGGTATGTAGGGCTATTCTGATCTCTGTTCTGGTACTTTTTAAAAAATGAAATGTAGTGGTTATTAGTTCTCATTTTAATTAAAAGAGATTTGAATTTAACTTTGACTTGGGGGGGGGGTGATCAACCATTCTAATTTTCTGGGACTGGGGAGTTTTCCCAGACATGAGAATTTTAGTGTTAGAATATGAAAGTCCCAGGAAAATTGGAACAGTTGGTCACCTTGCAAGCCTTATGGCTATGTGATCAAGACATGCTGTTTTATAGACCTTTTTCTTTATGTGTAAATGGGAAAAATAATAGGCTGAGATTTCACTAAATGTTAGATGGTATAAGTAAAACCATAGAAAAATTATTATTAATAATTACTATGTACTTTTTGCAAAGAAAATAGATTACTCAAAGCATAGATTCTCAGTAATTGGATTTTTTTGGCCATGATTTTAAATAAATGAACTTTATTTTTGCTTTGACTTCCTCTTTACCTTCCTGCCTATGCTTTTTAAAATTATCTTTGTCCATAAAATTAGAACTAAAAACCCAAGACTGGATAGTGTCCACTAAAATAGGTTATTTACAAATTTAATATTTGAAAACCACTGTAGATGAATGAAATATCAAAGGTAGTATTAGCAGTGCTATTCATAGTTCTATGAAAAGATAAAGGGAATTAACCTGGATTATAATAGTATTTTACTGAGAACAAATTCTCTACCAGATATTGATATTTCAAATACTTCATATCTTTTCTTCTGTGATCCTGAAAGAAAATAATATCCTCAGTGTTTAGTTGGTGAAATAACCTCATTGAACTTCAGTTTCTTGCCTAAAGACACTAGTATAAGAAGTAGTGAAAGATTCTACACTCATTCTGAAATCTTCAGTTTATGCACTTGTAACTCTTAATGTTTAATTTTTTCACCTTTAGAAAAACAAAGGAAGGAAATTTACCTTTATTATTGTTTATCACACTGGAGGAAATAGACTATGCATGTTACTTGCATGATCTCATTTAATTCTTGTGAGGAAATGTTTTCTTTTTCATAATATAGAATCAGAGAAGGAGAGTGAGCAGCATGTTAAGATCACATCTATAAAATGGCAATGTTAGGATTTTGAACCCAGCATGTTACCTATAGCATTTGGTGACTGCTACAATCACCAAACTGAGTACAGATGTAATCATTAGAGTAGATTTTCCAACCCCTTAAAAATAATTGCACATGCAACAGTATATTTTTTCAACCAAAATGAAATTAACTTTTCTACATTTACAAAATTTTCTTCAAGAAGAATAGTATGCATCAATTTTGTTAAATTTGCAAAAATGTTTGGTCATGTGCTGTGATTGAAATAAAATTCTACTGGTTGCTCAGATTTTCTTTCCATGACTTTAATTTCTCTCCCAAAGTCTTACTGTAAACTTTTAGCACCATGCTCTAAACAACTGAGCTAACTGGCTTTCCCCAGTCTTACTGTAAACTTTTAAAAGAACATCTGAATAACATGTGACATAAAAATATATCACAAATGTATTTCTGAGTATGAAGAAAAAATAGTGCTTTCTTCTTCATAGCTATACATTTATAGTCATACTGTATGTTAAGGTATGTGTGTATATATGTATATACATGTATATATGTATTTTCTACATCTCATTTCATAAAAGCGGAAAAACATTTTGCTTTAAAGTTGACTTAATAATTATGCACAAAACATGCATTCTAAGATTACTAGAGATGTTAACTGCAACAATTCAGCTATTTCGAATTATGCTGGTGAAAACTTTACTATTATAAAAATAAGTCTAGGTTTCTTCCAATCATTTAAACACTTTTGTTATCTAGTTAGTCTCTCACAGATGTTTCTCTCTTTGGTACTTTCTCCAAAAATATAAGGCTAGCAGTGCAATGATCAATACGGGCTGATTTGTTGATTACTCTATTTTGCACTAGGCCTCTGAGGAAACACTGCATTCCAGCAATGAAGAGGAAGATCCTTTCCGAGGGATGGAGCCTTATCTTGTCCGGAGACTGTCCTGCCGCAATGTTCAGCTGCCCCCTCTTGCCTTCAGGCAGCTGGAACAAGCTGACTTGAAAAGTGAATCAGAGAACATTCAAAGACCCACCAGCCTTCCACTGAAGATTCTGCCACTGATAGCAATCACGTCTGCTGACTCCAGTGGGTGAGTGCCCCCAGGCAGATTTCTCCTTTGAGTGTTTCACCTGGTCATTTCATGATTGTTATTTGGGTCTTTTGATATTTTGTGGCTCATTGCTTGCTTAGGGCAGGAGGTGAACTGGTGTTTCTAGAGGCCAACAAAGATGATTTCTCAACTAATGCTTTTGTTTGGAAAGGACACATTTTAGTTAAAATTTTAAAATGTTTGGTAAATGACAATCAGCATCTGGGTAAAGGAACTTAGACTTGGAAATTAATATCCGTTGTAATTCAATTAATAGAAACATTCTTAACAAATGAGAACTAATGGACAAATTACCATGTAGGCCTAATATCTGAAAACAGTAGGCAATGTTCATTGATGCAAAATGAATTTAGCATCAAGAATAGATTGTACTATACTATAATTAGAATCAAAGAAAATATGCAATTATACTCATGAGCCTAGTAATTTGGCCTGTGACACTTCAACATGTTGCTTACAGAAGACTGAGTTTCCATCATGAAGCAAATGTATTTATCATTAGTACACATGGAATTACTCAGTTCCGTATCCATTATAACATTTGTATTTCCTGCTTCGTGGAGTATTGGTGACTTTACCCATTTTGCTTCTATTTCCCAAATGAATGAAGTTGTTCTTTAACAGCAGTGCCACCAGGGGGGGAAATGTAAAAGAAACTAAGGATATTGGGCATTTTTATTATCTTTTTCTTTGGTCATGTGTGTTTTTAAAGAGGTTGGATAGATTACAAATAGGAGGAAGCTGGTGGCCCACTTGCTAAGACTCTAGACACAAACGAATTTCTTATACTGTGAGTAGAATTTTTCTCATTGTCTACCAAGTTCAAGGCATTTCTAAGGAAGATGCCTTTTGAATTTTCCAAAATTTTGTTAGGAAACTTGTAATCAGAAGAAATTTGATCAGTCACTCTCCTCGAAGATGATGGATTTAGTTACTTGAATTGTTTCTGACTAGCTCAAGGGATCTATGTTATTTAAACATATGAGGAAAATCACTGACATGTGGAAACTTGGATTTCTACTTCGAGAAAAATAAGCAGGTGATAAAGTGTTTATTTGGAGCAATACAATGAGGAAATGCATTATTTGGATTTTTGGTTTTTTGGATTGTGCCAAGTATACAGATTTCCTCTGCTAAATGAAAGTAAAATGAAAGTAAAGTCGTGTGATTTGGTAGGTTATTTGTGTGTGAGGGGGGGCGGAGGGTAGTTCTGTTACATTAATTTAGGTGGAAAACATTCTTGGAACATTCTCAGGTTCCACAAATAGCCTACCAATAGTGTCAAATAGGGATATTCTACTTTTGAATAATGGGGGAAAACTGTGTAAAGAAGAATGTGTATCAACTGATCAGACACACTAAGGTGGAAAAGAATACTATATACTAGTTTGACCTTAACAATATTTTAAAAATGCTGTCTCAGAAAACCACTTTACCCTCTCTTTAGAATTAGTATCACTTCTGATCATCTGTTTAGAAAGCATGATTTACAGATTTCAGTTATGTCAGGAGTCACCAAGACGAACCTCTATGTTCAGCGATATAATAGGGAAGCTTCTAGAACTCAGCAGATACTTGTATTCATAGTTGGAATTTGCTACAGCAAAATAATCCAAACAAATATCAATAATAAGAAAAGCACGTTGGCCAAAATCTGAAGGCAACCAGATACACATTTCCAGAAGTCCCCTTTTCCATTAGAGTTGAACAGTATACCCTTAATTGCTCAGGTCATGAGTTTTGACAACACATGTGAGATGTATCCACTAGGAAATCCTTCTACCCAAGAAACCTATTAAACACTCAGTATTTATATGGAGCCTCTAAAATAGACAAACTCATAGAAATTAGGTGGGAGGATGGTTGCCAGAATGGAGAGTAGGAAAAACTGGGCATTGCTATTCAGAGGGTATCTAATTTCAGTTTTACACAATGAATAAATTATAGATCTGCCATATAATTTTGTGCCTTTAGTTAGCAGTATTGCATTGTGCACTTAAAAACATGTCAAGAGGGTATCTCATTACATGTCAGTAACACAGTAAAAAGCAATTTAAAAATAAAGTAAATAAAAATATACTCAGTGCCCAAAAATGTTATCAGGTTCTCTCTATGTAGCATATGCCTAAATTCCAAGTTCTTAAAAAGTCATTGTTTGGCATAAAGCACATTTCCTGAACAGTTTGAGAAGAATGAGTAACCCTTACCATTTAGGGAATGATGGGAGCCTTTTTAAAATCTAATTTCTGAGATGCCCATTAAGGATCAACTTTTACCATAGACTTTTTAAGGATAAGGTCTCAGGCCTGATGTTCTTTTTTCTGTACAATAGGTTTCCCTTAGAATCACTGTTTTCCTTTTCCTGTATTTGAGGAAGAATAGATTTTATTTAAAATTAAAACAAGCTAATGTAAGCCTATGATATATTCAATTAACTTAGGTGTCTCCAAAATCTAATAGGTAAGCATAATTTCCTCATTCCAAGCTGTATTATATTATATACCCTAAATGAACATGATGAAGTTTATCTAATACATTTTGTTATTGGGCAATGTGTACAATTAAAGAGATCAGATAAAAATCGATCTTTTTCAATCTTTAGTGTATTGTTAAAACAAATCATCTCTAAGTGCTAGAAAGTCCAAAATTATCAATAACATACTCTTTCTGTTGTTTTCCTTTATATCAAGAATCTAAGCAAAATTATGTTCATAATATACAAATCTATAGTAATCTATTACAAAAATTATCTGGAGGAAAAAATTGCCTTTTAGAGATATGAAACAAGAGCAGTTTTTCTGTACAGAGGCAGTTAAGAGAATCCAGATAAGAGTGGCCAGCAATAGGAAAGATTTAAAATGTATTACAGGGATTATTATTACTCTGGAAGTGAAAGTAACTTGTGCATTGAATATTTATGATATTTAGTAAGTGTAATATTCTGGGGAATATCTAAGCTTTAGAAAAGAAGCAGTTAACCAAGGACCCCAGATCCTTCACAATAAACAAGAGAGGTTATTGGAAAACTTAGACTATTTTATCTAGGTTGTCTACTGCCTGTTTTCCCATTAATAATGCTTAGTATGCCTCTGGCTCCCATTGTCAACATATCCTGAGACATCAGCAAATGCAAGTCTTTGGAGTTGACAGAGAATTTTCATGCCCTTTGATTTATTTTTCTCTTTTAATGTGATAACTTTGCTCTTTCTTCTGGTGCATGAGTATACCAGACATTTGTCAAATATCACACAGTGGGTCTAGAGACTTGTGCTAACCTTTAGACGGTGACAGTATGACTCCAAGAGTGACTCGTTTCTGAAAGGGAACTTTGACCTGCAATAATGAATGCTATGGATAGCTGCTAATAGCTTCCTCATAAAGTGCTGGGGTCAAGAGATGAGTTCAATAGTGTTTTGTGTTGTTTTTCCATAGGTTGTAAACTCTTCCATAATTCTATTTTGGAGTTTATTAGATTTAATATATTCAAATATATGTCATTTAATAATTCTTTCTCAGTATTCCAGTATTAGGCTCTGTGTGCTGTGATCAACAACCTCTAGGAACTTTCAGTGATCACATACAGACATGTAAAATATAGGATGCTGAGAACATTCAACTCATTCAACATTAGTTTTTCATATAAGGGAACTCAGCTGGATCACTGTTTACTGACTCTAACTGAAGAGAGAAAACATCTATTAATGGTTTGAAATATTGTAACTTGGCACAGAAACCATTTTGAATGTAATAGCTTTCTATATTTCTCTTCTAAATAGCTTTCTATACGTTTACTTTAAAAGCTTTTGAAGTATAATTTGCTTCCATTAAAATGTGCAAACCTTAAGACTACATTTTGATAAATCTTTATATACTTATACACCCTTGCTATCATGAGTTTCCTAACATCTGTCTCTCATGATTTATTTTGTCTCTTCTTGAACATCATATAAATGGGATAATACAAATGTCTTCTCTGTGACTGACTCTTGTGACTTTGTTTTCATTTTGATATTTATCCATGTTGGTATATGTATTAAAAGTTTGTTCATTTTATTGTAAAATGCAGTATTCCAGCACAGGAAGATATCATCATTTATTTACAGAGTACCTTTATTTATAATATCACCAACTAGAAAAAAAGCAAATGTTCATCAAATAGATCGAGGATAAATAAATTATGGTATATTCATATACAAATCTTTTTGTGACCATATGTACTCATTTTCTTGAACTTTCTGTGTTATCAGTAAGGATATAATTGCCTTTTTACTTTGTAACAATTTTCCAAAATTATGACTATTTTAGACCCTGTTAACAATGTTTGGAAATTGCAGTTGTTTGTGTGTCTTCACCAATACTTAGTATTCTCTTTATTTTTAATTATAGCCATTCTAGTGTGTCATATTAGCTTGCTGTGATTTTAACTTATCATACTTTGATGAGTGGTGCTATTGTGTATCTTCTACTATGCTTGTCAAATACTTGCATATCTTCTTTGTGTTATACTTATTTAAATATTTATCCAGTTTTACTTATTGAAATTTGGTGGTTGCTTATATATTCCAGACATGAGTCCTTTCTAAGATATGTGCATGGCAAAATGACTATTGCCTCTCAGATTGTAACTTGCATTTTTATTATGTTTACTTTTGATGTAGTGATTTCCCTAAGGATCTCTGCAGTGGTTCTGTGCATGCCAGAAAAAAGTGTCAAAATGAAAGATCAGGAGAATGAACCTAAATGAAGCAATGGAATGAGGTAGAAAAAAAATGAAAGTAGGATTCACAGGAAAAACAGTGAAAGAAAAAACATAAAGTGTGCTAGGTAAAGGAGAAAAAGCAATGGGAAAATGAAAACAACTTGTTAAATAAATGATCAGAATGACACTTAGCCCACAGAACAATTTTGCATAGAAGCAAGAACAGTTGATCTTTGAAAATGGAAAAATGACAAATATGAATCCAAGCGTTAAGGGACAGACAAAAAAAGATTGAGAATGAGATGACAGTACGTAGATAGTGGCAGATGGCAGAGTATGAGTGGTTAAGAGCAGGAACTATGGACATAATCCGAATTTGAGTCTTGTCGCATTACTTACTAATTATGGGACTTTGGGAAAGTGACATAACCAGTTCACATTTCAAATTATTTCTTAAAAGCATGAATAGGAAGACTAGGAGCACCTACTTCATATGTTTGGTTTGAAGATAAAATTATTAGAATATTTTGGCATATTCTTGGTAGTTTATGTATAAGAATAAGTGCTGCTACTGCTATATTTATTTGGTATAATGCTGGTATAAGTCATCTTTTTTGTTGTGTTTCCTAATTCCTTATTGATATGGGTTCCAGAGAGCCTCTGTTAATAAATCTTGGGGTAGTGATGGGGTAGATTTAGAAGTAAGCCAGAAATTTGTTCTTGGTTCACAAAGTTAAGATTAATATGGTTTTAGTTCATATTATGTCCTTTAAGATCTGTTTTGAGAAGCTTCTATCTTGCTTTTGGCATCTGCACAAGACATGCTCTGATTTCAAGTATTGTTCAATATGTTTGGAATGAAAATGGAGGTCCTCTTGAATCCCTACATCCTCTTTGCTTCACTTCTGAAACAATACCCCTTGTTATTACATCTTTTCTTGATCAGAATCCTTGAGAGAAATCAGCAATTCCCCTTGGCCCTAACTCCAGCACTGACTTACTTTCCCCAGGTGGTACATGTACCCCTACTTGTTATGAGAAGTCTTTAACTTAGTGTACATGTGGAAATTGCTCCCTGTTCACAAGGAGGTAATGCTAAATCTCTCCAGCCACATTTCATTGCTGCTTCAGCTGTAATAAAATGAAAACCAAGGAGCAAATTGTCCCCATGTGACAGGATGACACACCTCTGGATGGAGTATATTCAGGGATATGGGTGGGTGGAGAATATTACAAACACTTTTCATCACTGGTGTCCTATTACCTGTCTAGAGAAGTACACTGTGTGCATTTGTATTACTGTGTTCTATTTTAAAAAAAGTAAAAAGAACTTAAAGGAAGAAACTCTTGGAATAAAATAAGCTCTTCATCATAGGAGGAAGGATTACTTTGGTCAAATAAGGCTTCATAGCACAAGAATGGTACAGAAATGTTTCCTTGAGTTATATCCCATTCACAAAAGAACTGGTCTCAGATGCCAGTTAGACTCTGGATTCTCTGATCAGCCACCCATCATCTGGTGTTTCTGAGTACACACAGTACTTTTGCGTGAACATAAAAAATGCAATTTTCACATTTTGTTACTGAATCAAAATCAAAAAAGGAAATAAAAGGAAGAAAACAGAAGTCTGGTAAAAGCAGACATACTTTACCGTTCAAATTGAGTGCTTTAAATTAAGATATTGTCTGTGAACTTCTCATATTTGAAATATTATAGATAGAAGGATTTATGAAGCTAAAGGTCTGTATTTTTACAGCATGTCCAGAAGGCTTGCACCTTTATGCGGAATATGTGTTCAAGTACCCAGGACTGTTATGTGATAAGTTTCTATGGAAATTATGCAGAATATAACCTACTGGGCAATGCTTTTCAAAATAGAAAATGGATCACGTAATTGTGATTTTGAAGAATTCCTTAGAAATATGGTTATCTGGCAGGGGGTTGGTTTTCAAAATAATCACTGCAAAGATAATGGGAAATAATACTTCAATAATTTTATGCTATGAAAAGGAAATAATTTATCTTTGGTTTAATTATTGGCATAGTATTTATCTGAACTTTCTCACATGCTCACAAAATAAATTATAAACCTTTTGTTTCTAAAGCAATTACTCTAGGTTAATTAAATTATTTTTGTGCAGTTTGTAATTTTCAAGACTAAAACTAGACTCTTAAGAGTGATGGAGCACTTTATATTTTATTTCCAGGATCAACAGTAATTCTTAATCCATTCTTGAATCTACTATAAACGTAAATACTTTTTTATAACATAGCATAAACTTTCTAAATTATTACACCTGTCATGCCCTAATTTTACAAAAGAATAAAATAGTTATAAAACTCCCGGTTTTTTTTTTTTTTTTTCAAAACTCTATTGTATCTTTTCATTCCTGTATTCCTCTGGTGCTTTTTTGGCATGCTAATTAAGGATCCCATAAATTAACTGAGTCATTCAACTGCATTTTACTTTCTATTGTATGTCAGTAAAGTAATATGTCCCAGGAGAGGGCATACATTTGTCATAAAAAATTCTGTCTCATTAGAGTCCCATGTTATTAAAAATTCTCAACAGGGTAGGCACTTGTGCATTTACCATGTCGGAACATTTGATAGCTGTTTACAAACTTCTCTATGCCTATTTAGCTTGTTTAATGGTAATCTAATAATAGTGTTTAATAATATTGCTTGGACTGTCATATTTCTAAAAACAAGCCTGGTGACACAGTTTTATTGTGAGAGGTGATTGAAGAGTATGATGCTGTGGCAGGCAGAGTGTAGAAATGACAAAAAGCACCATCATTATTTCTGTCAGGAAATCATAATTTTCAACTCCTCGAAGAGCTCCTTTTCCATATAACTACCTATTAGGACCATCCTCATATAACCTAGAGCTACTCATCACTCAAGTGTTAAGGGAGAGTTTATAGTTCCTTACAAGTTATGTTCTTCTATCTTGCAATATTGTAATTATGAAAAAGAAATAGGGGCATCACTCTGACTAGATGGTCTTTATTTAATTAGTATGTACTGCATAAACATATAAATTGAATAACTCAAACTTAATATTGACCAAAATGCATCATTTTGAGAAATCCACAGTGAGGAAAAAAATGTGTTCAGTTGAAACTCAGGAAAGGATGAAATTATTAAACTCTTCCCCTCCTCCAAATAAGCATACTAAAGAGCAGATATTTCTTTTAAAAAATCTATATTGAAAAAGAACTACTAGATTGATCTATGATCTGTTATGTGTTAAGCATATGTTTCCTGTAGTTTTGCTAAAAATACTTGAGTTAGTTGGAATTTAGCCTAACAATTTAAGTATCATTTATCATACCTGTACTTCTCACTTGTTTAGAATTTTATCTAGTTAAAAGCAATTAGATGGAGTCAGGTATCTTTAGCCCTGTTCCACATCTATGGAATTCAATCAAAATAGTAGACCATTTAATTAAGTTGTTTGATGTTATTTACATAGATTATCAGGATGGATTGAATTTATTTGATGGGTTAGTATCATTTACATTACAGCTGGTGGCTCTGAACCTGGGAAAGCTCACTTTTCTATTAGCATTTCTGGGTGGACTATATTTCAGGGAGTTGTGACTTTTATTCCAATCGAGCCTTAAAAAAAAAAGTCTCTAATGCTAAATATCCTAATACATATGCACACATTTTGTTAGGAGGAAATTGTACATAGAAACAAAAACTTGAATATACATTTCAAGATGTTACATGTACATCGATATATTTTGTGAATAACTTTCAGGAACTTTCCCATTTTGGTGTTATATTCAGGAGTATTTCACTGTTTATTCCTGTATTAACTATTCTATACCCCAGCTAACACATTATTTTGCTTTTCTTTTTTCTCCGGTATTATTTAATTTAGATGATCTTTATTTCATCCATAATATGGATTTTCATCCATATTACAGAATTTAGTTAAAATTTGCCAATGTAAAAGAATAACTCCAAACTACATTAATGATCATGTATGAGGCATATTACATATGCAATTATACAATGATCCAACAAAAGTTGGCTTCTGTTATTTCCTATCTACCAAGCTATAAACTAGGAGTAGAAGGCTCAACAAGAGTAACACTGTCTCTACCTTCAATGAGTATAGAAGTCAGCAAGGCACCCAAGCAAGAAAACATGAAACATCAATCCTGTTTGTTCAATATAATGTACACATATGACGAGGACATAATGGGTATCCAAGGGCAACAAACTGAGGCTGTGAGGAATTGACATGTAAGCTGCGACATTAAAAAATTACAGTACCAGGCAGAGACAATAGAAGGAGAAAGCAGGGTGTGTACATCTACATAACTGAATTTTGTGAAGCACGACTATGCCAATAGGCTTATTGAAGGTACAGTGCTTAATTATTACCACTGGTTTTGTGTGATTGGCATGTGAGATTTTAGAATAATTCTGCAGTAGTACTGAATAGCCACCATATATGCACTGAGAACACCAACAGTTGGATTCATCCAGAATTGGAAAGGGAAAGTTCAATATATGAAAACAGGGAAGGAGATGAGACTATTGGCAAGAGTAAATGAGGTGATAAATTGTGACATCTACACTGGGTACAGAGATGAGTGCATATGAGAAGGTACAGATAAAGAAAAGTTTTGAAGACTTTAAAGGTCTCTATTGTCAGAAAGGTAAAATTTGAATAACTGAATAGGTTGAACATATCAGGTTATATTTGGAAGGTAAGATTTTTGAAACTTAAGATTTAAGCATTCGGTTCATTTATGGTGCTTCCAAATTGTAGGGGGGCTGCTAGGAGAAAGACTGCACTGGTAAAGGATTAGCTGAGAAACTGAAGACTTTGGTTTGAAAGGACTCCTTGACATACGTGGGCAACAGAACTTATGATGTACAGGTGCTATAAAGGTGAAGAGTTTTAAATGAATGAGGCATAATGCATCCAGGGAGATGGCAGAATTCAGTGAGGAGTTAGAGTTTATGGGCACGGATGTCTAAGGTGAGTTTTCGGAAGAGGGTGGGAGAATAATCATCAGTGGCTTACATGAGTAGTCAGAAGACCATTAGTCCCACTTCTGCAAAATACACAGGGACCTACGGATGAGGGCAGCCCTCAGGGGAGTACACTGAGCGAAGGTGGCATCTTCAGCCAAGAGCCATGTTTGAAGGCAGGTTATGTGGTGACTGTTTAGTGGCTACACGGAGGATAAAGAAAAGTTTGTTTATATAGAAAAGGAGGTCCAAAAGTCTAACTGGAAAATTTGAATAGAAGGGTTGGGGCTTGGAGAGCATAGAGTAATCATGGAGTAATGTAGGGTTAACAAAGAGAGGGAACTTTTTACTTCAGATGATCCCTGAAACATGGTCATTGCAGCTGAATCATCAAGAACTGGCTCAGCTGTCCTTGGACAGACAGTCTCAAGGAGGTAAAAAGAATAGTTTAGTGCATCTTCAGAAAGGTGAAAGGTCATGGAGAAGTGTCCTAGCCCAAACACGTAGCTCCACGATTCTGGTCCTTGGTTCCTATGCTTTCCTCATTCGCTGGAAGCTGTAGTGGCTCCCAGTATTGGGGAGAATTTTGCATCTTTCAAGTTCATGATCTGTTCTACATTTGGAACATGTAGAACATGTGTAATATGGAGAAGATACAAATTTTTAAGATGATGCGCTACCTTTTTGATCATTGTGTGATTTTTGTTTTAAACAAGTTTTTATGGTTAAATATTTTTGACTATTTTTTAACAACAGGTATTTGCAATTAGCAAATGGGCTTTTCTTTTGAGAATTTCCTTTTTGGGGAAATTTTCATTGTATTAAATACTGCTTTCTTAAATGTTCTTAAATGCTGTTTCTAAGATTTCACCATTTTCCCCATGCATCCTACGACCAATTGTAGAAGTAAAATCTAGAATGAAATTGCATTTAATGTGGAAAATTCTATTTGTAGAAAACTTGCTTCAGTAAACTGCTCTAATGTGATCCCAGGGAAGGAACAGAAAAATACGTGCACATGGTTCTTTTCTTAATGTGGGTGTAAAATATGATTTACAGACTTTGTCTTATAGTAAATTGTGTTCACTCCAATTTTGATTTGAAATTATTTGTTAGGATTGCATGGTTAAGACCTGGGACTAAAAAGCTTGATATGATGCCTCTGTAAACACTATTTGTTTCTAGTCTCTGTGACTTTGTGAAGGTCAATTTTTTGTTTGTTTAAATTTTCAGCATCTGAAGTAGTATTTGTGACTAGAATTTAGCAACTGTGGAGTATGTGATATCCACAAAATCCTTCACAGAAGTTGTTAAGTATACTACCCCGAGGCCCAAACAGAGGGAGTTTGAAATATAGGTCCAATATCTACATATTTTACCCCACATATTTAAATAAGTTTTTTAAAGATATAAACTTAGCATATATATATATATTTTTTTTTTAAAAAGATGTAAAAGTTATTTCATTTTCAGAGAATTACCATGACAAATAAAGAATAAAACCTATAACTTCTCTTTTTCATTTATCAATTCTGATTATGCTCCATTTGGTATATACTAACAAAATTAAGGCTAATGATTTTAGGTTTAGTAGGTTTAGTAACTACTTCTATAGAACTGTTCCATAAGTAACTTTTATTTTTATAATTAGTATGACAATGAATACAGAAAATTCACATTCATGAACTGTGATGTAGTCTTTACAGTGATCACTATGATAACTATATAGTAACATGGAAGTGCTTGGGAATATTGGGGAAGAAAAGCAGCATACACAAAGATATGACTGGGTATGCATAAGAAGTGGAAAGAAATAGGAAAATAATTAGATTTTTTTGAATGACAGAAATTGAGGTTAATTTTGCTCTCATATTGACTGCTAATAATGAAAATACATATCTGACCAATCAGTAAAATGACATTAAAATTGCATTTGTGATTTATTTGCTAGCATCTTTTGAGCTCTTATTATGACAAACACTGTTCTAGATTGTAGGAATATATTTATGAATAGATGAAAATAAAAATTCATGGTTTTTTTTTTTTTACCCATAGTTATACATGAATTTGTGGCACTTATAAGGGAGGGGGGATACTTGGATTTCTAGATTATACTGACCATTTTGTGCAATAGTATTTTTGTTGGCAGTAGAAAGCTCCAGATAATCACCAGCAGAATCTATTGAGTGAGCAAAACTAGGTATTAATCTCACCAAAAAAACATGATAATTCCATCTTTAAATGTATAAATATTTCAAAAGAGGGAAATAAAAACAGCTATTTATAAAGGGGTTTTGGAGCCTGCTTTTTCAGTTGGAAAGATAGCTGGAATTGAACAGAATTTAAGGACTCAAAGCTTGGAGTCTTGAAGTGAAATGAAGATCTTAAAGGAACCTTCATGAGCAAACTGTTAGTCTTCATAACTAACCTATTTGAGTTGGTTTATCTTCCTGCATACCAACAGCAACCATTCCGTAGAGCAAGTAACTAAGTTGTTTTTACCTGGTCCTGGGATTTGTTTGCAATGTGTGGATGCTTGCGTTTTGACCCCAAATCATTTTGCACTAGGTCAAGAAAGAATTTTCTATTTAGTTTTCCCCTCCTTCTTTGTGAGAGAGCTAGCTGCTCTGATGTGTCTGTGTCCTCTTCAAAAGTCATATATTGAACACCTAAAACTTAGGGGATGGATTTAGAAGGTGGGAGAGACCTTTGGAAGGTTAATTAGGTCCTGAGTGTGTGGAGGTCTGTCATTAATGGGCTTAATGTTCTTCCAAATGAGTTTTCAGTGAGATTCTTTGCTCCACCACCATGTAAGGAAACAGCTGGAAGACCATGCATCAGGAAGAAGGCCTTCACCAGAAACTGAATTTGCCAGCATCTTGATCTTGCACTACTCAGACAGTAAAACTGAGAAATAAATGTCTGCTGTTCACAGCCACCCAGTTTTCAGTATTCTGTTGTAGTCTCAGCCTGAATGGACTAAATGGACTAAGATAATAGTTTTGATAGTCTTTGAGTCAGACATTGCAATAAAACAGGTGCTCTATACTCTATACACTCTTCCTTTTTGTTGTTGTTGTTGTTTTTGTTGTTGTTGTTGTTTTTTCAGTTTTATTACTGTTATATATTTGCTTGGAATTCTAACCTTGGGCCTAGTCAGAAGGAGGCAAACTCAGGTAAGATGAGATCCTGGAGTACATGGCTGGTGTGGCAGGTCAGTACCTAGCACTTTTAGAGGAATCTTAGAGTAGGTAGGGGAGATGGCCCAGCTTTTACCTCTGGACAGATACTCCCTCTCTCACCTGTTAGACCTCAGTGTGGCCAAACTGCAGCTCCTAGCCAGCACTTGAAATCTTGAGCAGATGACCAGGCTCCCTCCCCCCACCCCCATCTTGAGAGCCACTGGTGAGCTGAGAAGGCATGACTCCATGATTGTGGCTATTGTAGTTGTGACCCGTGGTGGAACTACAGTATCTCTCCTGGTTAACCATTGCATTTATTGCATCCTGCTCAAATCTAGTTTCTCAAACTCTATGTTCATTTTTCATATTGTTTCTTTTGGTGAATTGCTTTTCCTGCTAAAGTTCATCATTGTTGATTTCAGCTGATTCTGTTGGAATCCAGAACCCCGACAGGTACACAGTCCTTAGTGAATATATTGTGTGGTTTTACACTCTAGAAACCAAAGTACAGGAAGTTCTGTGACTTTCTCAGAACTTTAATTATAAAATCAGTTGTAAAAGTTATTAGGGAGGACCAAAGAGAAAATCTGAGATTTTATTTCAGTGCATTCTTTTTACTTAAAAGAGTAGAAAAAAAGAAGGTAGTAGAGTGAAGAGTCTATTGAGATGACCTTGGCAAAGTTTGTGAAGTTCTCAATAAGGGGACAAGGACAGGGTTTCAGTGTGATTACTCCTTTTTTACTGTTCAAGATGGTAGGCTTAAAAATGGACTCCTAATGAAAGTGGTTTGAACTACAGTTAATTAAGTGCATGAAATTACACATTGCATGCTTTCTTCCTCTGGAGAATATTCTTCTGCTATAAGTTATAAGTATCATTCTCTGTCTATCTGTCTCTCTTTTCTTCCTCCCTTCCCTCTCCTCCCCCCGGGTTATAGGCATCCTTGTCTTTAGAACTCATTTATCTTTGTTGTAGCATGTTTATGTGTCTTCACGCAGGTCCACACATATATATGACAGTGTGTCATTTTCTTCAAAAGTAATTCAGATAGAGCTCATTCTCCAACCTTATCAACCTGCAGGCAAAGTCAACTCCTGGTAGAGAAGCATGTTGCCCCTTTATTGAAAACCCTTGAATGTACTTCTTTCTCTTCCTAGTACATTCGTTTTACTTTCATATACTATCTTAATTATATCCACAGCTTTTCAATTTCAGTTTTAATTCTGTTTTCAGATTTGTTTTCTTTTCCCACAGTATGTTCTAGGTAAATATTTGTTTTTTCAAAATCTGTTTGCGTTAAACTGAAAGGATGTAATAAGGCCATTCTCCAGGAGATGTTCATCATTTCATTTAATTCAAAGGTGTGTTCCAGTGACTACTCCTCATATGGAGTAGTGAGGAAAAATGAAGATATTTGGATGTTTCAGATTTTTCAAAATGTCAATTGTGTGTACAGTACTATTTCTTAGATGTGCGAAAAATATGGATGCCTTAACAAAAAATATAATTAGAATAATTCAAATGTTCTGAAATTGACAGTAATTATGTTGAAACAATGTATCATAAG
The DNA here is from genome assembly GCA_004024945.1 of Uropsilus gracilis. Lineage (NCBI taxonomy): Eukaryota > Metazoa > Chordata > Mammalia > Eulipotyphla > Talpidae > Uropsilus > Uropsilus gracilis. The sequence goes on along the minus strand of PVHY01006518.1, from coordinate 46,525 downwards.
ACAGTAATTTTTTCTTCTCCTTTATGAATATCTATTCTCTCTTCAGTGTATCTTATCTCCATCTCAAAGTCTTTATATTAAAGATGAAGGGTAAAGAATAATGCATCAACATGTGCCAGACTCTGTGAAACATAGCTTGTTTTTTCTTTCTTAAGTACTGTGAACAACCTTAGGGTAGGTGCTGTTATTATCTTCATTTTATAGAGGAAAAATTTGTATCTGGGGAGTAGATAATTCCCCAGTATTACAGAGAATCTCAGTTTAAACCAAGAATCTAAACACCATTGATTTTAACCACGATATGACAAGATATTGTATCTAGCATTCATTATACTTTCACATTCTATCCACATTTCTATACCTGTCAATGATAGAGGCAAGTTTATGTATGATTTCAGTCTTCCTTCAGGAACAGATGACTCTTCTCTGGTGTCTGCCTCAGCTAACCTCCTTTCTAAAGAAGACACTAGTGACATATACAATTATCTGTAATATTGGCATAAAATGAGGATAATTTTACTAATGCAGTTACCTGATATGAAAGAGAATGGAGGTGACTAGGGTTCCTGAGATAGGTCTGAGAAAAATCCAGATTGTTGTTCCATAAAAGTTCTCTACTCCTTAGTCACCATATTTGCCAATTAGGAAATTGTTTCTTCTATGCTAGAGAGTCTGAGACTGCTGGTCTGAAAGAGTTAATGCGTCTACCCTAGAATATTTTACATACAGTGAAAATCTCCCTTGATGATGGTCACTTAATGTCATCTATATTTAATTGTTAAAAATTAGAACCATTAATGGAAATGTAAATTGGTGCAGTCTTTTGGGATAATCATCTAGATTGAAAATGGCACCTAACATAGCACCTAACAATTCCCCATTGTTGGGCATCAATCTAAAGAACATGAAACCATCAACTCAAAAAGCTATATGCTCTGTCCTGTTTATTGCAACATTATTTACAATAAGCAGGAAATGGAATAACTCTAAGTGTCACTAATAGAATATTGTATGACAATGGCATATATCCACAAAATAGGATAGTATTCAGCCAAAAGAAAAAGTGAAATTTGCCATTTATAGCAAAAAAGTTTTTTGAAGGAATTATGTTTAGTAAGGCAATTCAGGATGGCAAAGACAACAATTGGATTTTTACAAAGAAAAATATTTGTAAAAGCCAGTGGTTTCTGGAAAACAGAAGTGAGGTTTCTGAGGTCAAAAGGGAAGGAGAAAGGGCCAAACAAGCACAAGTGATGGTGGTAAAGAAAAAAAAATGTGGTTTTAAAATATTTAGGACCATTAACTAAAACCCCTGCCCTTTCAATTAATGTATGCTGTCACATTAACACCAGTAACTACTATTAAACCACCATGTAATATTGTCATAGTAATTTGAGGAATGACTTTCTATTATACCTTATTAGCGTTTACTAATTGATGTGGAAAAAAATTAGATGACATTTGAAAAAAAATGGCATCATTGAAAACATCTGTATCATTTCTCTTATTTAAGAAACTTTCTCCTGGAAAATGACTTACTACTTCTATTAGCCTCACATCACAAAAGCAAAATAAAGTTGTCTTTGGATGGCTTTTAATTTGCATTTAAATTATCCCGATGGCAGCATTTTATAAGAAAGAGCAAACAAAAGATTGCTTGAGTGACATAAGCCTATACACCTGAGAGAGAAATATATCATCTATAAAATTAAAAATACAGGTTTTAGAAAACACCTCTAAAAAGAAATTATAAGTGCTTATTTTTCTAATAATGTTCCAGAGGAAGAAAAATTCTGATGTACTTCCCTTGGAGGGGTCATGGGACATTGATGTCATTCAAAGAATATTAGTGGCAATACTATGTAATGTCCTCCAATCAAGATTTTCTTTGACTGGTCTTTATCTTTTCTAATGATGCTACGTGTCCTTGTGGATCATTTAATGGCTGAGATGCTGCTTGTGATGGATTAAGGAGCCAGTGAGACAATGGATGGGCTAAATCTGCACACCTGCTTGACCAGGTTTTCTGTTTGTTTTTGTTCTTTTGTTCTGTTTGTTTTTTCATGTACCTCTGCTTAGAAGATGACTTAAGATTCAGAAAAACAAATTAATCCAGTGATTGGAGACCTACACCTCCTGTTTGGAAATGGAGTTTTCTTCAAATGCACGCTAGTATGACTTCAGGGACTCCTAGTTAAAATCATGTGTCTTGCTGTGCTTGAAATGTTTATTACCTGACCCTTTAGAGAAAAATTGCTGACTTCTGACTTAGACTATCAGCAGCTACTGACTGGATGGCTTATTCTTGAGATTTGGGCTTGTCAAGTGTAAAGAGACCATAATCACCTGTTTGCTGTGGCAGAGAAAGTTAAGGAGAGATAAAACTCTTACAACACTCTTACACTCATGCCTTTATTCACCAAAAAATATTTTAAGTGCCCTTTCCGAGGCAATGATGCTTCTATGCACTCAAATATTCAAAGTGGCATCGTCTTGCTTTCATAAAGATGGACACTAAGACGAAATAGTGTCTAAGATAAATATCTCTGTTCTCATGGTTCTTACATTTGGTGGGGGAGGGAACTAGGAAAAGATGTATGATCATCAGCAAAGTTTGGATTGTTGGAATGATAGGTGAGCTCTCATTGAGCATGTGACTTTGAATCAAGGTTTTGAGAATGTAGGGAGCTTGCCAGGCTGATGGACTTATTCAGCATGGGGTGGAAGAGTGAGGGGGTGTAACTGAAAGACAACGTGGAGACCAGATTATTTTTATTTTAAGTTGGAGAATTAACAGTAGGTTTGTCTTAGTCTTTTTATGCAAAATACTGCAGACTGGGTAACCCATAAATAAGAGCTCTGTTTCTCACAGTTCCAGAGGATTGGAAGCCTAAAATCAAGGCTCCAATATTTCCGCATTCTGGTGAGGAACCACTTCTTGGTTTTTAGCCAGCACCATTTTGTTTTGTCCTCACAGGGTGGAAGGGACAAAGGAGCTCTCTGTGAAATCAGATTTACCTTCTTAAATGATGCAGTGGTTACTGTTAGAGATTAGCAGGGAGATTAGATTAGATGAGAACAAGAGTATCCGTTGTGAGAATATTTTCTGTTACCAGAGCAGTCTGACTGGGTCCACATGCTGGTAACTTCTGAATTTGAAAAATCCTGAAATCATATTAACTTTACTTTTAGGAACAATTTTTGAAGCTTCTCATTTTCAACATGGAACCAAAATAAAGGTCAAAATCTTAAAGGGAGAATGAGTCAGAACTTGGCAGGCTGATTGTTTATTGACATGATGTCAGTGGCCACTGTCAGTTGTCATGTTTCAGGCTCATAACTTAGACCTTTCTCTTTTGGAGTTTTTCTCATGGAATCAATTACATTTTAATTTCTGTGTCTCTCCTAAATATGCAAAGACCTCAGGTTCTGTAAATACATACACCATACTTAAATTATAATCTGTCTTCACCCTGCATACCATTAGATAATTCTGCTCATGTAAGCTATAGCTTTGCAGACCCTATAAAAGAGGTCACTATTAGATAAAGTTAAGGAATGACTGTGGAAATAAAAGAGTAGAGATGGTTTAGGAGTCTAGTCTAATTTGTCTAGGATGTTTGGGATCTGAGAGATACTTCAAACCTTACATCGAGTCACCCCAATCTGGGTAGAATTAAATATTTGGAAAAAAAATATTTTCAATAAAAGCCCACATTAAGTTGTAGGAAAATTCATCTAACTATGAATTAGACTGATGAAAAGATTAGTATGAAAAGGGGTGAATTAAAGGTATCAGATTCCACAATAAAGGGTACTGAAATTGAGGGAGACTTATTTTACTGATTCTAGAGTTAAATTAGAACAAGGAATCTGTACTTTGAAAACCAGTTTGCTACTCTATTCTACATTTGTCCTGCTTTTAGTATGACTTGGCATCATTATATGCTAAAATTCCCTTTGATAATATTCTAGAAGAACAAAGTAGGGAGTGTGGATGTGTGTGGGTAAGGAGATAGGGGTATGAGTGGGGAGATATAAGGAGAGAGTGGTTATTTGGTCATATTTTAAGTATTAATTGTCTTGATTGAAAACTTGAATTCCAGGAGATAAATTTTGGGAGATTTAGTCAGAATGTTAATGAAAAAAAAAAAGTTAAATCTAGAAAATTTTGGTTAAGATGGAAAATAAGAGCATAAACTTTGGGTTTAGAATAGAATGTGGAAAAGAACTTTGATTAACTATGTGCTAATAAAAAGAGAAGGTAGAGAATGTTGTGTAACCTTCTGAGTCAAGTCTTGCTCTGCTAATTTTCAATGGTTTCTTTTGCCACCATAAAGTCTATACATCCATAAGCACATTTGAGAACTTCCTGCTATAGTAATATGAGTTTTAGATCATCAGCAATAATGTCAGAATGTTATGAATAATTGGGAAAATTTGACAAAGGAGTGAAAAACTTATGTTGAAACAAAGACAGCCTCTTCATTAAATGGTGCTGGGAAAATTGGACTAAGACATGCAAAAAAATGGACCAAGACAACTCCCTCACACCATGTACAAAAATCAACTCAAAATGGATAAAAGACTTATAGGTCAGACCTGAAACCATAATATACATAGAGGAAAACTTGGGCAAAACACTCCAGGAATTACAATTCAGGAATCCCTTTCTGGAAACATCTACAGATGGCAAAATAATGAAGGAAAACATAAACAGATGGGACTACATCAAACTAAAAAGCTTCTGTACAGCAAAAGAAACAACAGAAAAAACTAAAAGAAGCCCAACAGAATGGGAAAAATTTTTGCCCTCCACAATAATGATAAGGGTTTATTAACGAAGATCCACAAGGAACTCACACAACTAAACAAAAGCAAAATAAAAAACCCAATCAAAAAATGGGGAGAACTAAAAAGACACTTCTCCAAAAAGGAAATACAAATGGCCAACAGGCACATGAAGAATTGCTCAATGTCACTAGCAATCAGAAATGCAAATCAAAACCACAATGAGATACCACCTTACACCAGTGAGAATGGCCCACATCCAAAGAACAGGCAACAACAAGTGCTGGCGAGGATGTGGAGAAAAAGGAACACCCTTACACTGCTGGTGGGAATATAAACTGGTCCAACGGACCACTATGGAAAGCTCTGTGGAGGACCCTTAGTTAATGAAAATGGAACTACCATTTGACCCAGCAATTGCTCTCTTGGGGATCTACCCAAAAGAGACCTCAATGTGGGTACAAAGGGACACCTGTGCTCGGATGTTTACCGTAGCACTATTTATAATTGCAAGGACATGGAAGGAACCTAAGTGCCCCCAAAAAGATGACTGGATGAAAAATATGTGGTATATATAAACGATGGAATATTACTCATCAATTAAGAATGACAAAATTCGACAACTTTATGACAACATGGATGTACTTAGAAGAAATCATACTAGCAGAAGCAAGTCAAAAAGAGAAAGACAGAAGTCAAATGGGTTCACTAATATATGGGATATAGTGAAAAAATAAACAAAAGCCATGAGGAAAAGACAAAACAAGCTAAGCACAAAACTGAAGCACACAAAGATAGGCAGGAGTGAAAAGTGGGGGATGGGAAGGGAGGGTGAGGGGATAAATCTCTGGGATTGCAGTGATGTGAAATTTATATATAAAAAATTATAAAAAGAAAGAAAGAAAGAGACTAATGGACTGCACCAGAGGGAAGGGGGAGGGTATCCCAAAAACCACTTACAGAGGTTGTGATCTAAATAACAAAATAAATAATATTAAAAAAATAAATAAATTTCAATGTTTCCTACCCCCCAAGAAATATTTTCAGTGTTTGATTTATCCTTTTCTTTGTATCTTCAGTATTTTAAATTATTTACATTGTTGTTCCTTTTAGGTACAATATTTGATTTCTCCTTTCAGGTGTCATCCCTTAATCTCTCTTTGACACTTCACCTGTGAACTGTCACCTCAGTTTTTGTGTTCTTCATTCCCCTGTTTTAACCCCTCCCCTCACCCCTCCTGGAGGCCTCAGATCTATAGTTTGCCTGCAAGATTTGTCTTTTTTGTGACTCTTTGTTAAGTTTCCCTGTGTTCTTCCTATAAGTAAAACCATCCAATATTTTCTCTTTTCTCCTACTTGTTCCACTGAACATAATCCCAGCTCCATCCATGTTGCCGCATATGGCATGAGTTTCTTTTTGGTTCCTGAGTAGTGATTCAATCTTCATTAATTAAATTATCAAGGAATCCAAGGTCTAATTTATCATTTATATTTGAAATTTTTCTTCCTTTTCATGAATTACTATTTTTGAGTTACTCACAAAAATGCTACAATTTGCTGCTTGATATCTGAGTTGGTCCTATTGATTCATTCATTTGCATTTTTTGTATTCCAGTAATTGTATTTGACATTTTCTCTTATTTATGTTTTTGTTATTTAATCAAAACATAGCATATCTTTAATATATGTCCAAATCAGGAGTTGGTAATTTTTCATCTGTTTAATTGAAATGTTCACAGCACCCTTCCAAATTCATTTCCTGATAATAGAAAACTTTTACTTAGCTTTTGAAAAGCTTACAAAAGTCCACTACTAAATAAACACATTGCCAGAGCCCCACTCCAAAGTCTCAGAAGAACATTACAAACACAGAACCCTGTGCTTCTTAAGCTTTACTGCCTGTACTATGCTTTACTTCTTTGTAAACTCAACTCATATATATTCTTATATACATTCTTATTATTTTCCTTCACTTTCTAACATTTTCCACAATTCACAGGTTTTTGTTTTCTAATCTGATTACATGAGTGTGCTAATATTACTGAAAGATTTTCCAAGATTTAGATTTAAAATGATGCCTCTGCTATTTCTGTGGTGTAGCTAAAATCAGAGTAAGTCACAGGTCCTGGACTGATGGACTCTGAACAAGCAGTCAGGAGACTATGAAGAAGGGGAAAGGAGGAGCAGGATCTGTTTCCAAGTGGCTGAAAGTCCAGAGCTATGAGGCAGGCTGATCCACTTATTAACTGGCACAGTGGTCACCTGGGCCCACCCAGAACTGTTTTCTCCCATTATAGGTCAATATCCTATTGATGTGGTGACCCCCTGCTTGATTATTCAGATTGCTTTGGCCATGTAAGACCTGAACCAGATTGTAAACTCTTGCTTTGGCATCACTGTCAGATTCAGAAACTCTTGCTTTTGCATCACTGTCAGATTCAGAAACTCGTTGCTTGTCTTTCCATTATTCTTTCTTCTAGACAACTTTGTCAGTGAGATGTGAAGCACATTCTTCTCTGATTACAACTTAGAGAGGGAGAAAAAAGACATTTGTAGCAGCTCCACATAGAAAATATGTTGAACTTATTTGGTCTTGCCAGTAAGTCTTCATGTGAAAAAAGGAGATCCGATTAAGAGGACCCTTGAGTAGGTAAGAAGGATGGTTGTAAAGGAAGGAGATAGGTCTGTGTAAGGGAGAATCTTTATCTGTAGGTCAGAAAGGATGGCTGCTCTAGAGTGAGAATAGGTGTAAAATTAGTCTGGCACCTTTCTGCTGCAAATGCCTGCTGCTGGCAGGCCAGATAGTTGGCTCTCGTGGCTAAGAGCGGGACAGAATATTGAACAGGATAACCCTATTGCTATATTGGGTGGAATCCTCAGACTTGGATGGGGAGGAGCTGAGTAATCTCCGCAGTGTACTGAAAGCTGGAAACAAGAGCAGATTCAGACAAATTTGTGTGATGTCCCTGGAGATTCCTTCCCTATTTTGAGCAGAGGAATGGGCTCGAATGGGGCAGCATGTTCCCATAACTGACAGGCAGCCACTGAACAGAAAAAATGATATGTGATCTGGACCACAGATGCCTATGGATTGCCAAGTGGATTGTGCTTAGGGGGAAATACCTGCTGAAACTGAAATCATTACCAAGTAGGTATATTGAACATTTGGTCAACTGGTATCATATGTAGTATTTTATATAAAAAAAATTGCTATGAGTACAGAAGACATATACATTTATATTTATAAGCACCTATAATATAAATAACTACTTTCATTTATTAAGTTTTTACACTGTTTAGGCAAATAAAAGTCAATTTAGTTGCCATAATTACAATTTCTATATATTTTTATTTTTGGACGTTTACTCTATTTTTATTATTCATTTGTTTACATATTTATGTTTATATGAACATACATGTATATATAAATGTATTACATCCCCGGGGGTTCTCCCTTTACCTTATCACCCTTGGGCTTTTATCCTGCTCCTCCCTTCTCTGATTTCTCCCTCCCCCCACCCCCTCCCTAATTGCTTGCCCTAGTTCTGTTGTTAGCTTGTTTTGACTTTTTCTTGGTTTTTTGTTACTTCTATATCCCATCTATAGGTGAGACTATATGGTTTCTGTCTTTTTCATTCTGACTTCTTTCTGCTCTTATGATTCCCTCTAGGTATATCCATCCATATTACCATAAATGCTTCATATCTGTCTGTTCACTCTGTTTTAAACTTCAGCAGCTATAAAACTGCATCAACCTAGGGAAGAAGAGCTGTAAATATTGTTGGAACCTTAGAAATCAGTTACTTGCTTTGTTTATATAAAGCATATTAATTATAGAAAACTTGAAAATATAGAAAAGTATAAAGAAAAAATTTAATTATTTTATGAAACACACAGAATACACTATTATTTTTCATATCTTTGCATATTATTTGCATTTATATTTATATACAATAATATTCATATAAATTAATGTAATATAAATTAAATTTATCAGTAAAAGATCGAGATAATATTGTAATCTTTTAATATGTGACTGGTTTTCAGTTTTTTTTCATTTACTAAGGTATAATTGACTAATATAATTGTAATGTGTTTAAAATGTTCAGTGTGATGACTTGATACACACATTGTGAAACATTCCAACAATGAAGTTAATGACCATATTCATTAATTATAGTTACCTTATTTTTTGGTGAGAATGCTTACAAATCTACTCTCCTAGCAAATACCAAGTATATAATATATTATTAGTAACTATAGTTACCATTAGATTCTTTGAACCTACTCACCTAAAAGTGAAAGCTAATATCCTTTACCACTCTTTCCATTTCCCCCAACCTTCTATTCCTTTTTCCTTTTTACTATGAGTTTAACTTTTAAAATGTTTACTACATGTACGATTTATTTCAGCATCTGTCTTTCTTTAACTGGCTTATTTCACTTAGCATAGCAGCCTCTACGTCCTATCATGCTGTCAAATAAAATGAGTCACTTTTTTAAAAGCCTGTTTAGTACACATACATGTTTTATATTGGTCCATTGATGGACATTTAGATTGCTCCCATGCTTCCATGTTTAGCTATTTTGAATAATGCTGCTAATGGGGCTAAATATCACATCACAATAATGATTTAAATTCCTTCTGATGTATACTCAAAAGTGGAATTTCTGGATCCTTTCTTTTATTTTTAGAAACCCCATACTGTTTTCCATAGTAGGAGTCCAGGAGTCCACTATGCATTTTCACCAACTGTATATAACAATAGTTCCCTTTCCTCTTTTCAGCAACATTTATTCATTTGATTTTTGAAGATACACATCTTAACAGGTGGTTTTAATTTGTATTTCCTTCATAATTAATGATGCTAAGCACCTTTTCATGTATCTATTGGCCATTTGTATGTCTTTCTTGGGAAAATATCTATTTATACTATTTTTATTAGTTTTTATTTGCTTTTGATTACTGTATGTTCTTTGTATATTTTGGCTGTTACAGCTTCTCAGATATATGGTTCACAAATACAGGTGACTCAAATAACACTAGTCTGTAGTGTCTACCTGTGGATAGTTTTCTCTCAGGGGTTTCACATACATGGACACAACCATGAATCCATGGATGTGGAACCCACAGAAGCTGAAGGTTGACATAAATGGTTTGCACATCAACAGATTTGAGTATTTAGGGGTCCTGGAACTATTCTCCTGCAGATATTATAGTATAGGTAAAGCAGGTGCAGAAGTATTGCTACTATTTTAGTTATCTTTTATATAGATGCATTATATAACATTGCAGATGTTCCCAGTATTCCCTGTAATTTATAGTACTTTAAGCAATATACATGATTTGATAAGCACTAGGTTTGCTCAGTCATTGTAATATCTTGCCAAGAATAGATTGAGGACTGTGAAATGATGTTAGTTTATGCAGATTTCCATGCTTATAGAAAAATATTCTGCAACATTACGGGTTGCTTTTATGATCAAATTAATGCTCAGTTTCATTTCCAAGTTTATGAACTGAATGTTAATGAGAAATTTAGTTAGTTCCAACAAAGTTATTATTCCTTTTCTTGTGAAAAATAGTTAAACTTAAAATGAAAGTGATAGTCTAACTGCTTCATTTTTATAGTTTCAAAATTTTACAAAATATATTTAATAAATGAACATTTATGGACATTCAATGATAAAAAATATATCTCACACATACAGCTTTTCTTCTGCATATCCAGGACATATTTCACATTTCTATATAAACACTAGATAATTTTTTAGACTTACAAGTATTCCTGCATAAGCTGAAGACAAATACTACCTTATAAGTCTATGAGGCCAGAGCTTATTTGTTGAATATTTTAAAAAGCAGTTTAGCAAGGAAGATGGTACAATATTAACATATTAACAGCCTATCTCCTTCAAAGAAAAATATATAAATAATAATAGATTGTCATGAAACCTCTGTTTATAGGGATGTACTAGTTATTCCTTTCTCTATCTTAAAATGCTCTAAAAGTTAGTGACCTAAAACAGCAATAGTATTTTATTATCTCATAGTTTCTGTGAGTCAGGAAATTGAACAAGATAGAATAGAGAAGAGTAGTGTTTGACTGAAAGTCTCTAAAGATTGGGGACTGAAATCATAACTCACTCACATATCGAGTGGTTTATTAAGGTTATATACTAGAGATTTTAGATCCTTTCCCTCCAGTCTATCCTTCAGGGCTAGTTTGAGCCTCCTCACAGAATAATGACTAGGATCCAAGAAAGGGGAGGAAAAGAGGGGGGAGGGGGAGGGATGGAGGGAGGGAGGGAGGGGAGAGAGAGGAACGGAGAGAGAGAGGAAGGGGGAGAGAGAAAGAGAGAAGGAGGGGAGAGAGAGTCCTTTTAATTACCTACTTTTGGAAACCACAGGGCATCACTTCAACTGTACTTCATTGTTTTTTTTTTTTTAGATATTTTTCTTTTTCTTTGCTTTGTTTATCTATATTGTGCATGTGCATGAAGTCATTAAAATCATTAAAATTTAAAGTGTAGAATGCTAAAGTGTAGAAGTTAAGTGAAGTAAAAACTTAAATAAAAAACCTATTTATTCATAGCTCAGAAGCAAAAGGATACCATATACATTTAAGATGTCAATATGAGATTAAACTAAAGGGAATACTATGGTATTTAGAGGTTTTTATATATATATATATTTTTTAAAATTTATTTATTGATATATATTTCACATCATTTCAGTCCCTGGGGGTCTGAAGGAGGTTGTGGGGACCACCTCCCCTTCCCCCCCGCTCCAGCTGGTCCCCATTCTCCCCTTGTGCAGTTTCATTTGGTTGACCATATATTAGTGAAATCATTTGGTTTCTGTCCCTTTCTATCTGACTCGTTTCTGCTAGAATGATTTCTTCTAGGTACATCCAGGTTTCCATAAATTCATCAAATTTGTCATTTTTAATTGATGAGTAATATTCCATTGTGTATATGTACCACAATTTTTTCATCCAGTCCTCTGTTTTGGGGCATTTAGGTTGCTTCCATGACCTTGCAATTATACATTGTGCTGCAGTAAACATCCAAGCGCAGGTGTCCCTTTGTACCCACATATAGGTCTCTTTTGGGTAGATTCCCAAGAGAGCAATTGCTGGGTCAAATGGTAATTCCATTTTCATTAACTTGAGGGTCCTCCATACAGCTTTCCACAGTGGTTGGACTAGTTTACATTCCCACCAACAGTGTAGTAGTGTTCCTTTCTCTCCACATCCTCGCCAGAAATTCTTGTTGTCTGTTCTTTGGATGTGGGCCATTCTTACTGGTGTAAGGTGGTGTCTCATTGTTGTTTTGATTTGCATTTCTCTTATTACTAGTGAAGTTGAGCAGTTTTTCATGTGCCTGTTGGCCATGTGTATTTCCTCTTTGGAGAAGTGTCTTTTTAGTTCTTCTCCCCATTTTTGATTGGGCTTTTTGTTTTGCATTTGTTTAGTTGTGTTAGTTCCTTGTGGATCTTCGTTATTAAGCCCTTGTCGCTCATGTGGAGGGCAAAGGTTTTTTTCCCATTCGGTTGGACATCTTTTAGTTTTTTCTGTTGTCTCTTTTGCTGTACAGAAGCTTTTTAGTTTGATGTAGTCCCATCTGTTTATGTTTTCCTTCATTTTTTTGCCATCGGCAGATGTTTCCAGAAAGGGATTTCTGAACTGTAGTTCATGGAGAGTTTTGCCCAAGTTTTCCTCAATGTATGCTATGGTTTCAGGTCTGACCTCTAAGTCTCTTACCCATTTTGAGTTTATTTTTGTACATGGAGTAAGGGAGATTTCTTGGTCCATTTGTTTGCATGTCTTAGTCCAATTTTCCCAGCACCATTTATTGAAGAGGCTATCCAATTTCCAAGGTAAGTTTTTCACACCTTTATCGAAAATTAGTTGACTATAGATGTGTGGTTTTATTTCAGGGCACTCAATTCTGTTCCATTGATCTGACTGTCTGTTTTTGTACCAATACCATGCTGTTTTAATTATTATGGCTTTGTAGTATAGTTTAAAGTTTGGGATTGTAATACCTCCATTCTCTTTTTTTTTCTGGTCAGGAGGCTTTTGGATATTCAGGGTCTTTTGTTATTCCATATGAATTTCAGTAATTTTTGTTCTATCTTTTTAAAAAATGTCATTGGGATTTTTATTGGGATTGCATTGAATCTATATGTTGCCTTTGGTAAGATGGTCATTTTGATAATATTAATTCTTCCAGTCCATGAACAGGGAATGTCTTTCCATTTCCTTACATCTTCTATCTCTTTTAGGAGTGTTTTAAAATTTTCTTTGTATAATTCTTTCACGTTTTTTGTTAGGTTTATTCCCAAATATTTAATTTTTTTGGTGCGATGGTAAATGGGATGATTTTTCTGATTTCTTCCTCTTCTATTTGACTTTTTGCATATAGAAATGCTACTAACTTCTGTGTGTTGATTTTGTATCCAGCTACCTTACTGAACTGGTCTATTATTTCAAGTAATCTTTCTGTGGATTTTTTTGGGTTTTCTAAATAGAGAATCATGTCATCAGCATATAATGATAGCTTCAGTTCCTCTTTACCTATTTGTATCCCTTTTATGCCTTTCTCTTGCCTTATTGCCCTAGCTAGGACTTCCAATACAATGTTAAAGAGTAGTGGGGAGAGTGGACATCCTTGCCTAGTTTCAGATCTCAGCTGGAATGCTTTTAATTTTTCTCCATTTAGGATGATATTTGCTGTAGATTTGTCATAGATGGCTTTTATTATGTTGAGATAAGTTCCTTTAATACCCAGTTTTTCAAGGGCTTTTATCATGAATGGATGCTGGACTTTGTCAAATGCTTTCTCTGCATCTATTGATATTACCATGTCGTTTTTGTTTTTCTCTTTGTTGATGTGGTGTATTATGTTAATTGATTTCTGGATGTTGAACCATCCTTGTGCCCCTGGGATAAATCCCACTTGGTCATGATGAATGATGCTTTTAATGCATCGTTGGATTCAGTTTGCCAGGATTTTGTTTTAGATTTTTGCATCTGTGTTCATTAAGGATATTGGTCTATAGTTTTCTTTCTTGGTGTTGTCCTAATTTGGTTTTGGTATGAGTGTGATGTTTGCTTCATAGAATGTGTTTGGCAGTTTTCCTTCTTTCTCAATTTTTTGAAAAGCTTTAGTAGTGCGGGCATTATTTCATCTTTGAATGTCTGGTAGAATTCATTTGTAAAGCCGTCAAGTCCTGGGCTCTTGTTTTTAGGTAGAGTTTTGATGACTGCTTCAATTTTGCTGCTTGTGATTGGTTTATTTAAGTTCTCTATATCTTCTTTGTTTAATTTTGGGGAGTTGTATCTTTCTAAGAATCTATCCATCTCATCCAGGTTGTTGTATTTATTTCCATATAGTTGTTCATAATAATCTCTTATTATCCTATGGATTTCTTTTGTGTCTGTTGTAATTTCTCCTCTTTCATCTGTGATTCTGTTTATTAGGATTTTCTCTCTTTTTCCTTTGTGAGTTTTGTAAGGGGCTTATCAATTTTGTTTATTTTTTCAAAGAAACAGATTTTGATTTCGTTAATCTTTTGGATAGTCTTTTTGGCTTCTAGATTATTTATTTCTTCTTTTATTTTTGTTATTTTTTGTCTTCTCCTGGATTTGGGGCTTTTCTGTTGCTCTTTTTCTAGTTTTTCAAGTTGGTAGGTTAGGTTGTTTTTTTGGTTATTTTCTTGGTTTTTGATGTGAGCCTGTTTTGCTATGAACCTTCCTCTTAGATATGCTTTTGCTGCATCCCAGACATTTTGGAATGCTGTGTCTTCTTTGTCGTTTGTTTCAAAATAAGTTTTAATTTCTTCTTTAATTTCTTCATTTACCCATTCTTTCTTTAGAAGCATATTGTTCAGTCTCCAAGCATTAGGTGTTCTTCTTCCTTCCTTTTCATTGTTGATTTCTAGTTTGATGCCCTTGTGGTCTGAAAGAAAAAGGTTGGTATTATTTTAATCTTTGTGTATTTATTCATGTTTGCCTTGTGGCCTAGTATGTGATCAATTTTAGAGAAGGATCCATGTGCATTTGAGAAGAAGGTATATTCTGTTCCTTGTGGGTGTAGCATCCTGTATATGTCTATTAGGTCCATTTTGTCTAGGTCTCCTTTTAAGGCTTTTGTGTCCTTGTGTAGCTTTTGTTTTTTTTGATATGTCCTTTGTTGAGAATGGGGTGTTGAAATCTCCTACTACATATGTGTTTTCGTTTATATTTGCTTTCAGCTCTCTTAGTAGTTGTCTTATAAATCTTGGTGCTCCCTCATTTGGTGAGTATATATTAATAATTGTTAAGTCTTTTTGGTTGATTGACTCTTGCACCATTAGGTAGTGTCCATCTTTATCCTTTGTTACTTTTTAAATTTTGAAATCTGCTTTGTCTGATATAAGGATGGCTACTCCTGCCTTTTTTGGGGGTCCATTTGCTTGTAGAATTGTTTTCCATCCTTTTACCTTCAATCTATGCTTGTCTTTCAGGATCAGATGTGTTTCTTGGAGGCAACAGAATGTTGGATTCTGTCTTTTAATCCAGTCTGCAACTCTATGTCTTTTGATTGATGAGTTTAGCCCATTGACATTTAGAGTTATTATTGATGTTTGAGGGTCCAACAATGGGTACCTGGTGGTCATTTGGGGTACTGTTTTGGTTCTCTCTCTCTTTCTTTCTTTCTTTCTTTCTTTCTTTCTTTCTTTCTTTCTTTCTTTCCTTCTTTCTTTCCTTCTTTCTTTCTTTCTTTCTTTCTTTCTTTCTTTCTAAATGTTCATTCCTTTTATTCTTCTGCATGTTTTACTCTTAGGGCTTCTTTCAGGATTTCTTGGAGAAGAGGTTTGGTGATTGCAAATTTCTGTAGGCTTTGTTTGTCTCAGAAGGTTCTGGTTTTTCCTTCATAAAGGAAGGACAGCTTTGCTGGGTAGAGTATTCTTGGTTGACACTTTTTGTCTTGGAGTGTTTTGAAGATGTGATGCCATTCTCTCCTTGCCTGTAGTGTCTCCTCTGAGAAATCTGAGGTCAGTCTGATCGGTTTTCCTTTGTAGTTTATCTGTTTCCTCTCTCTTGTTATTCTCGTAATTTTTTCTTTATCTTTAACTTTTGTAAGTTTTACTATGATGTGTCTTGCTGTGTTTCTTCTTTCATTAAAGTAGTTTGGTGTCCTTTTTGCTTCGTGTATGTCTATTTTCATTTCTTTCTTCAGATTTGGGAAATTTTCCTCCATTATTTCATTGAAGAGCCTTTCAGATCCTATGTCTTTTTCTTCCCCTTCTGG
>PVHY01006518.1:0-30333 GCA_004024945.1 Uropsilus gracilis | reverse complement strand
TTTTAGGGTATCTGACAGATCTCTGATTTTTCTTCTGTTTTGTTTTTCTGCTTTTCTCTCTCTTTCTCTTTCTTTGTTCTCTCTACTTCTGTATCCTCTAGTGTACTGATTCTTTCTTCTATTTCTTCTATTCTGCTTTCCTGGCTCTTCCCTGCGTTCTTGAGTTCTTCTATTTCTCGTTTTATGCATTGCATATCCTGTAGTTTCTTATTTAGTGTTTCAATTTCATTTTTCTGTATGTTGATGATGTTGCCCATTTTACTGCATTCTTGCTTACACATTTCTACTACTTCTTTTAATTCGTTGAATGCTTCTTCCCTTTTGCTTTCCCTTTTCTCCCCCTCTTCCTTGGATTCTTTGAGTACTTTCATCATTTTGATTCTGAATTCTTTGTCTGACATATGGAGCATTTCTTCCATGTCATCTAAGTTGACTTCTTCAGATTGTTTATCCTTTGGTGGGGAGTTATTTTTCTTAGGGCTTACTTGAGTATTTATGGTCTTCCTCCTTCCTGTGTTTTCCTTTCGGATCTGCTCTACATATTGGGTGACTACTACTCTAGTATTAGGCATGTTGAAATCTATATAGTTGTGGATAACTTTGCCTATGTGCTTCTGGTAGTGAGTATCCTTGATTACTGAGTTTGCGCCGGTGGCGCGTAGCGGCGCCGGCACTTTTGGGCTTTGGGGTGGAAGCTGATGGCAGTCAAGACAGCTGGCAAGACACCCCCAGTTCAAACACACTCAGTTCAGCCTTAACCTGGCGGGGAAGGCTTCTTTCAGTTGCAAAATGCAGAGCTGCCCCTTTGTCCCAGGACTGTTTCCTTGGCAACCAGGTGCTGCCTGAGGGGGCGGTCAGGGAGGAGACCTCACCTGACTTCCATGGAGCTCTCACCCAGCTGCTGGTGCGGTGGCCGAGGGACTTGTGGTTCCCTGTCGCAGGTGAGAATCAGTTTCCGTGAGCCTCAGCCTGCGCAAGCTGGGCTTTGGGGTGGAAGCTGCTGGCAGTCAAGACAGCTGGCAAGGCATCCCCAGTTCAAACACACTCAGTCTGTACTTCATTGATTGGATCAGTCACATGATCCCTTATTAAATGGCCATTTAGGTAAAATCAAAGATTCAAAGGGAGAGAACAGGCCCATCTTTCTGTAAAAGAAATGTCAATCATAACATAAAATAAGATCTCTGTGTTCATCTTTGAAACAATCTGCTATGTCTGTGCATGGATGTAGATTTGGCTAATACCAGGTATAGACTGGGAAATAAAAGTTTAGAGCCAGAAGTGATGAGAAAGAGAGTCAAAGGATAAGGATGTTGTGGACTGTGAATTTAAAGGGGGCAGGGAGAGATGAAAGGTGAGGAATCTGGTTTTTAGAAATGAAATTTGAGGAAAAACTGGAAATGTGTGAAGGGGATAAGTAGGAAGTTTTCCTATGTGGTATATAAGATAAAATATATAACTTTATAATATCTACAGAAAATTTTATCCCAATGAATTTTCAAGTTGGATTTGTTTCTGGAAAAGATACAACAAGCTTCTGGAAATGGCTTCACTGTATATATTAGAAGAAAAGTATATGTCTGCTAAAGCTAGGATATATCTGCTTTTAGACAAATTTAATTATAAACTTAGCTGTTATGGCTGAATATTTTTTGGTTCCCAAATGCCATTATAAAAACTGATTCCAGTCAGTGGTGAAATTTTCATTGGCATTCTCTAAAGTCATAAATTAGACAACATCATGAATCTTTCACAGAGCTAAAATTTTTAATTAAAGAAAATGACCTTTATTATGAGCTTATACTTTTTTCAACATTTTTGGTGTTAAAATCATCTATGTTTTTAGAAACGATAGCAGTGGTACTTTTATTTTGGATTTTTAACTGTGCAAACTTGAAAAGAAAACCTAGTTGCAGTTTACAAAAGTAATATTCAAAGCCCCTTGCATACATTTACACACAAAATAAACTAGCAGAAAGAGAACTTAAGGAAAAAATCCATAATTAAAATGCTTAAGAATAAATATAATCAAGGAAATGAAAGACCTGTATACTGAAATTATAAGACATTGTTATATAAGACATAAAGAAATGAAAAGTCATTTTGTGTTTATGGATCAAAAGAAAAATATTTTTGAAAATGGCAATTTTACCTAAAGCAGTATACAGATTTAGTATAATTTCTACCAATGCTTTAACATAATCTTCAAAGAAATAGAGCCCTCCCTCTCAAAATCAAAAAAAATCCCAAAGTGTGCATGAAACCACAAAGGACTTTGAATAGCCAAAAACAATCCAAAGAAAAAAGAAAAAAATGGAGGTATAATTCTCCTTGCACTCAAACTATATCACAAAGCAGCAATAGTAAAAACAGTAGGGTATTGTAATAAAACACACAGAGATTAATGGAAAAGAAATAAAGAGCCCAAAATAAATCTACATATATAGAGTCAATTACTTTACAACAAAGGAACCAAGGGCATATGATGGAGATACTACTCAGCCATCAATAAAGAAGAAATTTTGCTGTTTACAATAACTTGAGGAGATACAATAACTTGAGCTAAGCAAAATAAGTTAGGAGAAAGGCAAATGATTTCCTTCATCATGGAAGATAAAGAAACAAGCAAACACAGTTAAAACCAAAAACCATTAGATTTTGACAATAAAATAATGGTAACAAGAGAGGAAGAGGGCTATAGCAGCACAGTTGGAGGGAGTTGCCTGGATAATAATGAATAATAACTAGAGTTTTGGTTGATGGTGGGTTGATGTGCTCTGTTACTGAGCTATTGAGGTGTGACGCTGTGTACCTGAAACTTACACAGCAAACCAAAGTTAACCTCAAAAACAAGAAATCTGCAACTATAGAAAATAAACTGTGAAGAAAGGATCAATTATTTCAAGATTTCCTTACACAAATAACATTTAGGGTAGATAACTTTAAACAGATTCTGTTTGAACTATTTTGAAAATCCTTCCCAAAGAAACTTTATCTGTGATAATTGAAAGATCAATCCAAATGAAAAAGTATATGCTTAATTATTACATAAATTAAGCATAACTTTTATCTTATCATAAAGTGGATTTAAGTTTAGAGTGCAGTGTTTACCCTTAAGGTAATATAAAGCAAGCAGAAAACAAAAACAGCAAATGTGCTATTCTGTCTATGTGTTATTTGAGAATAATTGTTAGATAACCTGAAAATTCCTCTAACTTGAGGCTATAAAGAAACAGTCTTGCTTAATTTAGTGAGCGGTTATTTCATATCACCTCAAATGTAAACCAAAGTAGTTGACTTTCTATAGAAAATTGCTTTCTTAATGTATAGAGTAATATAAAAATAATGTATAATTATAAACAGTAATATAAATATAAACTACATCATTAAACCCCACATGGTCATAGAGATTAACTCAAGGAATGAACTCTGGTGGCACATGATTTGAACAGAACCTGATTCTATCTCATAGTTTATCCAGATTTTTTGATCATGTATACCACCATGTATTATTAGCTAACACAACCAGAAAGACCTATCAACATTCATTCTGTTTGTTGCTGTCTTTTTAACACACACAAAGACACAAGCACACATTGTTTTAATGCTGGCCCAATCTTATTCTGCATGAAAATATTGGAATCATTTATCCTATATTAGCAGTGTAATTCAGGACAAGTTACTTAACCATATTTTGCTTCAGTTTTCATATCAACAAAATAGACATCAATAATAATGAATAATAACTACCATATAGGGCAGCTGTTAGGATGACATGAGAAGAGATGTAAGACACCTAGCATATGTAGTGAGCATGTAATAAAAGTCATCTATAACAAGGTGAGAAAATTGAGGCCCAGGAAGTCATGACATGTTCTAGTTCACTAAGGTAGTTTGTAACTAAACAGGTTTACGATTGATTAATGATCCTAAATTCATTAGTGTTTTCTTTACACTAAGCTATCTTATTAGAAGGCCACAAATGATACACTTTCTTGTTTTGTAGCATTTTGTATATGTATCTTGTCTCCCCAAGTAAATTATAAGTGAAAGGATGGGTTAATGATATTTTCATCAACCACAGGGTCTCCTAGAGGGTCCTTGCTATAATTCTGGGTTCAGTATTTCTTATTTGTGAGCTTTTAGCACAATATTCCCCCTGAAATTATATTATCTATCTCATATTCCCATTCCTTCTGCAGTAGCTCAGTATATAAGGCCAGCTACCCATTACAATTCTCTACACAAAGTTAGAATTGTGTAGTGCACAACAACTGACTCCTTTCTTTGTAACTCCCCAAAGAACATGCAGTTTCCTACCAGATTTCTGCAATATGAAGAAAATAGTATAATTTGTCTATGCTTTAGTTTTTCCAGATATAAAATTTGTATATGGCATTACTGAATCACAAAAGAATTCCATTATAATTTAGCTTATTGTTATGTAAATGCAAGCATAACCCAGGCTACAATATGATCCCAAGAATAACAAGTGCCCATGGAAAAACCTGGTAGAACATCTCAAGAATAGGAACTATTTTTAATTTTAAATAACAACTTAATGGAGTTTCAATGACAAAGCATTTATGGCACTATTAACTACATTTCCAATAATTTTTTGTTTTCTCTCAATGCCTATGATTTAGTTAATGCCATAAAACAGAGCAGATAGTTTACCCTGACTTAACAGACTACTTTGTCCTTCTGTAGATCTGCAATCCCTTAAGTCTCCTATCTCTTCTTCAACCACTCCTCTCCAGTTTCCAACTTTCTTTTCCTAGATTTCATAATCAGGAACTTATCTCCTGTTTTAAATGCAGACTGGGTTTGAAAAAGAAAATGTTAAGACTTGAAAATAGCCAAACATAATAACATAACAACCAGTTTTGAAATGTGTTGGCATGTGACATTCCTCTATGACTTCTTGGTTTCCAGTTTCAGCTCATTAGCCATAAATAGAATCTACTAAGTCTTATCAGGGATCCGTCATTTTGTTTGAGGGTAAAATTTTTCTGTTGGAAAACTAGGGCAAAATTCAGTTATATCAACAGCAATACGAGAGAAAAACATAGGAGGAAAGGTATTGCATTATAAATGTGTAGAACATAATAGTTGAAAGAAAAGAGTCTTCTTGAGTCAGAATGAATGTCAGAATGTCACACACAACTGAAATAAACCCCAGGTTTACACATTGTAGCAATGAGTATTAGCTCATTAGGTTAATTATCATAATTCATTAAGCTAAATAAGAACCAATAATATATGTGTAGCAAATTGCCAAGTAAAGAGTGTATTCCGAGTTACCTTTCCCTTAGGTGACTTTGGACAAATAAGGGCCTAGGTCTAACAATGTTTTGGGCAAATCAGTCCATCAGTGGTGTATCGTGCTAAATGCTACTGACTTCATAAGTAGATGAAAACAGCTTCCATGTCTGAATAATTTTCAAATGAGAATTAGGTAATCCTTGAGTTCTATTCCAATGTAAGTCATGTTAGAAATGCAGGATACTTGAGAAAGTCTTTTGACCTAACACTCTGACTTGTGAAAGATTTGTCATGACCTATAAATGATTAAATATTATTTTTATTTAAAAATTTTTATTGATTACTCATATATATGTGTATATATATATATATATATATATATATATATATATATATATATATATATATATATAAATTGTGTCATTGTCTACCCTGAGATTCTCCCATGACCTTGTCACCTATGAACCATCTTAATCTTTTGTGTCCTACTCTCTCCCATTTTTCACCCTCCTCCCCCTCTCTTGCTGTTTCAGTTCTGTTGGCAGTTTTTTGGTTTTTCTTGTCCATTTCTTTGTTTTTTTTCTATATTCCTCATATAAGTGAGGTCATTCCATATTTCTCTGTTTTCTTTTGGCCTTTTTCTGCTAAAATGATTCCTTCTAGCTCCATACATATTGCTGCAAATGATATAAGGTTGTCTTCTTTGATTGATGCATAATATTCCATTGTGTAAATATACCACATTTTTTTCTGCCAATCATCAGTTGTGGGGCATTTAGGTTGTTTCCATATCTTGGCAATTGTAAGCAGTGCTGCAATAAACATGCAAGTACAGGTGTTCCTTTTGAATGAGTGTTTTTGTGTCCTTTGGGTAGATTCCCAATAATGGGATTGCTGGGTCAAATGGTAGTTCTACTTTCCATTGTTTGAGGATCCTCCATACAGCCTTCCATAGTGACTGGATCAGTTTGTACTCCCACCAGCAGTGTAAGAGTCTTCCTTTCTGTCCACATCCATGACAACATTTGTTGTTGTCCTTTTGTTTTTTTCCGTATGGGCCATTCTTACTGTTGTAAGATGGTATCTCAGGGTGGTTTTGATTTGCTTTTCCCTGATTACTAGTGATATGGAGCATTTTTTCATGTGCCTTTTGACCATCTGTATTTCCTCTTTGGAGAATTGTCTTTTTAGCTCTTCTCCCTATTTAATTTTTGCTTTGTTTTTGGTAAGTTGTGTGAGTACTTCATGTATCTCTGTTATAAGACCATTATCACTTTTATGGGGGGCAAAATTTTTCTCCCAATTGGTTAGGTTCTTTTTATGTTGATTATTATCTCTTTTGCTGCACAGAAGCTTTTAAGTTTTATGTAGTCCCAGCAATTTGTTTTCCTTCTTCTTCTTCTTTTATTTATTTATTTATTTGTTTGTTTGTTTGTTTGTTTGTTTGTTTGTTTGTTTTTTGGCCAGCTGTAGGTGTTTCCTGAAATGAATTTCTGAAGTGTAATTCATAGAGGGTTTGCCCAAGTTTTACTCTTTGTATTTTATAGTTTCAGGTCTTAGATCCCAGTCTTTTATCCCTTTGAGTTGTTTTTTTGTACAAAGTATGAGAGAGTTGTCTTGGTTTATTTTTTTCATGTCTTTGTCCAGTTTTTCCAGCATTTATTGTCCTTATTACAGTGTATGCTTTTTGCTCCTTTGTCAAAGATTAGTTGACCATATATGTGTGATTTTATTTCTGGGACTCAATTCTATTCCATTGGTCTGATTGTCTGCTTTTGTACCATGCTGTTTTAATTATTATGGATTTGTAGTATAATTTGAAGCCTAGGATTGTAATACCTCAATTCTCTCTATTTTTGGTCAGGAGGATTTTTGATGTTTGAAGTCTTTGTTATTCCAGATGAATTTCAGTACTTTTTGTTCTATCTCTTTAAACAATATCATTGGGATTTTCATTGGGATTGCATTGAATCTATAAATTGCTTTTGGCAAATAGTCATTTTGATAATGTTAATTCTTCTAACCCATGAGCAGGGAATGTCTTTCCATTTTTTTATGTCTTCTATTTCATTTAGGAATGTTTTATAGTTTCATTTGTATAGATTCTTCACTTCTTTTGTTGGGTTTATTTCCAGATATTTAATTCTCAGTGGTGTAATGGTAAATGCAGTGTTTTTTATTTATTTCTTCTTCTGACAAAACAAGGAAAAATTAAATATTTTTATGATTAAATATTTTTAATGATTAAATGATTAAAATGATTAAATATTTTTATTTCATATTCATCTAAGGCTCAGTGGACCACATTCCTTCAGCTATATAGTGGCAAGAAGTTGATTACTGATATAGCTATAGTAATTGCTGAACACGACAATTATGAGGTGTGAGTTTTAACTTCCACACCTATAGCTTTAGTGGATTGCCCACCCACCATGTTCTATTATCATTATCTGTGACTTGAGGCAAGTTGAAATGATATTTCATTAGAGTCTCAGTACTTTTTAGGAAGGAGAGATAGAGATAAACAAATTGACCAAATGTTCATTATTAACCAAAACAATGTCCCATGGTCACTCTCAGCCCATCAACAGAATACAAGATAGCTCATCCATGGGTATGTCTAAGAGATCATGCTTGATATTGCCCAACTTTTCCTCATTTTTTTAACTTCATAAAGAGAAGGGGCTATTTGTGGGGCCATCATTCCCATGTTGGAATTTAGCAGCCATCAGGTAGCCCACCTGCAGCTCTTTGCTGAGTATTTGCTCAGAACTATAAGACCACCAGCAAAGAATTCACATTCCTTCACCAAACTAGCCTTGGATTGTCCTTTTAAAGGGGAGAGGGTCTTTATCTTCAACAAAAACTTCTGTCCAGAGCCTGAAAATGATTGATTACAGCACTCCCAATGCCACTTAGTTGTCTGTGTAGGGTGCATGAGCTTTAATGACAGTTATCACCTCTTGATGAAATGTCCCCTCGATCATTTTATGATGTCCATCGTCACCAATTTGGGTAAAAATCTGATTTATCAGATAATGTTAATTCTTGCTTTTTTTTCTCTATGTTGTTGCAATTGAAATACATGATTCTATTCTTTCACTTTAAGTCCATATTTCTCTTTATACAGAAGATTATTTTTTTATCCCACTTGCCATTTTGTGTCTTTTGATTGGTAAAGTCGGGCATTTGCACTGAGGGTGGTTATTTACATATGAGAACATTGACTTCCCGTCTATCTTTTGGCTTTGTGTTAAGTTTTTTGTTTTTTGATTTTGCACACATGCATGTATGTGTGTGTGTGTGTGAGAATGTGTTTGTGTGTGTGTGTGCCCATGCGTTTCTATCTGGCTCTTTACTTAGATGACTTTCCCTACCGGTTCTCTTTCTTCCTTGATATTCTTAGTGTCTTTGCTCCAGAATTTTGTTTTGTGGTTGCCAAAAGGATTGTATTAAACATTCTGTATCTAGAATAGTTTTCTTTGTGCTGGTATTGTTTCATCATCATTTAAATATGGGTTCTGTCCTTTTTGTTTGTGGAACATAAATAACCAGTGAAAACAAACTAACAAAACACAGCAAGAATAATGGCTATACCCTGTGATAAATGTAGTGTTTACCAGAGGGGAGGCAGTGCATGGGGGAATAGCATGACAATGTATTGACCCTAGAGCTTCGGTAGAGAGTAAGTGAAGCTTATATAGATGTTGAGTTGTGAAGTTCTACTTTCCCAATTTTACAGTTATGCAAATAAATGACAGATAAATAAAATTTATTAAAAATAATAAAAAATTAAGATTCACAATAATAATTCTGTGAAGATTATCTGTAGTGGGAAAAGAAATATGTGATTTTTCTATGCTTAATTTTAGCTGAATATCAATTTTTCATATCTCTTTCTCAGTCATTGTCCAGAAATGATGTATCATAAGATTAAAAGGATCCCAGATTTTTTATTGGATCCTACTTCTCATAAGCTTAATTTCTATGGAAAATAGTACAATTATAAACAGTGTTTTAAGCTCCCTAATGAAAGACTAGGCTATCAATGCATTTTCAATATTTTTCTGGTAGAATTTTTGTGATTTTTTTAAATGAAAAACACTTGATTTTAATATTGCTATTTCATCTTTTAGTGTTTCTATCAACAGTAAGTGATATTTTCTTCTAATATGCTCCTCTCAAAGTGCTAGATGAATTTGTGGCAAATTGCCATTTCAACCATTTATTCTACTCCAGTAATGCAGCACTGAATAGGTAGACACTGAGAAAAATAAACTACTTCTAAACTAAGATACCACAGAAAAACCTGGCAAGTTAATAATAGTGAAATCATATCGCTCTTCAATAGACTGATATATTTGATAGCATTTCAGAATAAAAGAAAGGTGCACTTTAACATTTTAATACACCAGAGTGCTTATCTTAAATTAAAAAAGTAACCCCATGGTCCAGGACTATTCTCTGCCCTCATGTAGCTGTATTTTCTTTGTGAGATTTTGGATCAGACCTGTCTGAACTCAAGTCCTATGATAAGGAGGCGGGAAGGAGAAAGAGATGAGGGAGGAGAAAATAAAAGGAGATAGGGCTAGAAAGACAGATGGGAAGGAGAAAGAGGATAGAGAGGAAGAAGAAACACCTAAAGTTCAGTTTGTCTTACAAGTCATGGTAAAATGGTAGCTACCTCTGATGGAGAAGGATGAAACTGCAAAGCAATCAAACAGGATACATGTCCAGATGTAATCCTCATACAAGTATTTCTGGAGACTCAGAAGTACAAAAAACTGGAAAAAGTAGATAGGGAGATAGTTTGTGAAATCTACCCCAAAATAGCTCAGAAAACAGGAGTGTGGACACATTACACTTTGCAGTCTCCCACACTTCATTCTACTGCGTGAAGTTAACACTTTTATAGTCTCCCCTGAGCCCAGCCAGATTCTGTGGGAGGAAAGCACCTGTTTCCCGGACATGTTCAGGGTCTGTCTGGGGTTGCCTCCTGGGTACAGGTTTTTAAAGTTTCTTCAACTGCTATATCAGCATGTTAAAGTGTTACTTGATTCCAAGTGTCTTCCCCTCCCTGCATTTCCTCATTTGCCATTCATCTTCTTACTTTCCTTTGCCACAATAGTCCCTGCGGTACAATGTAATTGCTTCCAGCTCTTCTTAACCATACATCTATTACTGTGCAATTAAGATATTTGACGATTATAAAATGGTAATACTTTGAATTCTGGAGCATCATTCCTTAGGGGTCAGTGGCAATGGAAACACCTGGAAAGTGTCAGAGTTCAGAGTCATTTTCAACAGAATACAATTTCCTTAGGGTTGGTTCATTTTCCTTACAAGTTCTGCACACCCAAGCCAGTTGTGACCCTTGGAACAGACTCATTGAGTGATAACTGAGACCACTGGACATTTCTAGAATGGGAAAGGAAAGGCACCATGGATTCCTTAGACAGACAGACCCCTAAGATGAGCGATGCTTGCCATATGGCAGAGTCCAAGTTCTTTACAAATAAAGCTAAGAGGACTAGAGTCTGGACTGTGTTCAAGTCCTCCACCCAAATCTTATACTCAGCCTTAAAAATAAACTAAAAACATAGTTCAGAAAAGAAAACATGGGTTAGTAAGAGCAGAACTTTCAGGAGGCAGGTGGGAGAAATGTACGATACTAACCTGACTTGGGTTTCTGTTGGCAGCGCAGTTGCTATTGTTGTCATGGTCTGATTGCTAAAGAATAAAGTTTCCCTAGCTGCTGGATGGAGAGTTAAATGGGTCAAAGAGTGAACTGAACTCTGTCACTACTTCCTAACAGGGAATATTCCCTTATCCTCTGAAATTTACAGTATCCTCTTTTGTAAAAAAAAAAAAAAAAAGATAGTAATTTTAATCCACAGAAAATTACATCTTTCTCTTCAGTATCTTGAACCTTTTCCTCTTAATGAACACTTACTGTGAAACTCAAAACATATTCAAGTACCACCTGTGTCTAGATCAAAGGAAAGAACATCTCACTGTCAATAGGTGATAGGGCTCCTCTTGGCATTTGGGCTGGTAATTCATTATTGTGAGCTGTTCCTCCAACATCTGGAGGATGTTGCTTGGTATCAGAGAGCATCCCTTGACCTTAGTTGTGATAAAATGTGTCTTCAGACACTCCCAGATGTCTCATGGGGTAGTAAAATCTCCCACAGCTGAGAAACTATGTACTCTCCCCTCTGCCAAACCTGGTTTTCCCACAGCTTAGGCAGTTCTTAGTAGATCTGTTTACTCACTTCCCTGTGACTCCTGAATCTGTTCTCCTCTGACTCTTCCAATTTCACAAAGAAAATGGTTCTTAACTCATCAACAACCTCAACATCATGCACTTTTTCTCTTAGCTGAGTTCAGGGCTTCCAGCATGCTCTCCCTGAAATGTGTGTTCTTTTCGTAGCCTTTCTAGTTCCACCATCTGTTGGCCTGATCCCTGAAGTCTGGGGCACCTGAAATTGCTGGGACCTCTCTGTTTTCTTGAACTCACCACCTTCCTGGATACAAGCCCAGGCTCATTCAAATTGTGGTGGTGGTAAATGTTCCTGTTATTAAGAGAGGGAGAGTCTCACAGACAACACATGTTCACATTTCTGCTTATGTCACATCTGCTAGCAATCTCTTGGCCAGAACTCATGGGTCCCTCTGGGAGCGACTTGCCAAAGACAGAAATATAGGAAGAGGGTGAGTTTGTGGCTTGGCAGCTTGAGTCACTCTATTTGTCCTCCAGCAAAAGTGGTAAATTAAAAACATAATAAAGTCTCTGGAAATGATCCTAAGGACAATCAGCCAATGAAGAAACAGCTATCCAAAACCATCTATGCAATTCAGTGAGAAAGGTGAAACTGGTATTTGAGCTTTGATGGCTCCCTCCCCCCCTCCCCCAGTTCAATGAGTGGATGCTTTTCTCTCCATTTACAGTCGAGTACATGGGGCTCCCTGTCTCCTCAGTTCCCAACTGAAAGGCTTTTTTCCTGGGAGGAGCAGGACTTGTGTTTGTTATCATGTCATCAGTCACATGTTACTGAGGCTAATGGGTGAATGCAGCTGAGAGGTTCCTCTTTTCCATTCTACTCCCCACTGAGGGGTGATGACTCAACCTTGCACACAGCATGATAGACTGACTGAAGTTCCATCACTCTGGTTTGGCTCCTGAGCAGTGGTTACACACCAATGGAGGCAAGCCTAGTTGCCCCACAGACCTCAGCTCCTACTGTGCTAATTCACACAGAGACCATCTCACTGTAGTCCTTATTCCTGTCTCCAGAGTCCAGGTTTAGAGGTTTTGCCTCAGGGGAGAAGCAGTTCACAAAATGAATAATTCTTGCTTCCTTCATAAAGAGAATTTGGGAACAATATTCTTTAAGTATAAAGAAGTTCAAGCCTAAGAGCGATCTTGACAAAGCAGGCAAAGGCAGGGAACTATTGGGGGCAATCAAGCTATAAGGCTAAATTGTTGGTATGTTTTCAGGAGAAACTGAATAGGATTGTTGGAAGAAGCACTGCTGTTTGCACCCCTGACCTTAGGAATTATTCCTTCAAAGAAGCAACAATTTGATTGTACTTGTTTGTAGAACAATTTATGCACCAGACTGTCTCCCCATCTTCTTCATCAGTGCTGAAACATCAGTGTTTCAGCTCATTTCATCTCTCATCTATACTACTGCAAAATCCTCCTAATTATTTCCAGTTGTAATCCAATTTCTACGTTGTAGCAGAATATCCTTTGAAATCCCAACCTAATCCTGTTGTATTCCACTCCCTATTCCCAATCTTTTCATTGGAAAGAAAACTGTAGCTCCTGTGATGTTTGGTTTAGGCTGAGAAGCTCTAAATCTCACTTCCTATTTGTCTTTCTTTCTGAAACTCCAGACAAAGCTTGGTGTTCCTCCTCTCCCTCTGCCTCCCCTCCCCCAGAGCAAATATTCTATTTCTTTTGAATTTTGTTATAGGCAGGTACCTCTGGGGAACTTCTCCTTCATAAAATGCTTGTTCACTCTGCTCTCTCTCTCTCTACTCTTGGCCTCCTTCCAGAAAGCAGTTCTCCACCCCTTGACCTGAAATGCTCACCTATGTAAGCAATGAATTTTTTATTTACTTATAGTACAGTACCAGTACCTTGAGTTTTGACAATGGAATTTCATCTTGGGAGGGAATGTCCTCATGTCACAGTGATGTTACGATGACAGCCTCTCCTTACCAGCTTTCAAGTCTTTTGTGGCTTCCATTTCATTTCTTTTATGTTGGTCTGCAATCACCAACTTGGTCTAGGGTTCTGTATTGTCAGTCATATCACTGGTGTCTTGGCATACTTTGCATTAGCCACTGTCTGAGGTCAAGTAGGTCAAGTAGAATGCTGTCCTCCTTCCTAACTCATGTCCATCTTTGCCTAGTTTGCCCTCAGTTTGTCATAAGTCAACTCAATTGTCAGTTTCTCAGAGACATCTTCCCTGATACTTTACCATAGACCCCCCAACTAGGTAAGATGTATTTTCCTTCAAGCACTGATTTGGATTCAAGCTTTTTATTTTTCCACGTAATTTTTGTATGTCTCCCTTTACCTAGATTGTGATGACTTCTAGTGTTTTTGCTCATCTTTGTATCCTTTAGTGTCTGGTACACTGACTTGTTTTCTGAAAATATTGGTTGAACGCAGAACAAATAAAGACTCTTAGCAAAATAGTATCTATACTCTCAAGGTGGAAAGGTACTAAGTTATTGAAATAATATAGGTTGTTCTGTAATCACACCCCTCATCCCTATGTTTTATACCCCTCCCTACTGCCACCATGCACACATACAAAACCAAATAAACTCACAAACCTCAGAGGCTTAAAACAATGAAGGTTGTTTCTTACTTATACTTCATACCCATTGTACTTTAGCATGAAATTCTGCTCCATCTGATATTTATTCTGGGGCCCAGGCTAATGGAGTCTACCAATGGGAACACAATTTCAGTGGCAAAGGGATGAGATACAAGAATGACTTCATGCTGGTAGTCAACAAGTAAGTGACATACTTCATGTCCATATAAAATCTTAACCGTTCATTGGACTTGCCTATCTGTAAAGGGAACAGGGAAATGTAATCTCATGAATAGTGAAAAAAGAAAAACTATATATGTGAGATCATAAGATATCTCCTCACTGTTATAGAAGTAGAGAAGTGTGTGTCACATTCAAATTGAATTTGAAATATTAGTAAACAAAAATTCACAAGGATATGTCCTTGGACTGGGCTAAAAGGTCAAGTTTAGGTAGTCTGGGTGAGGAGGTATTGTCAATAGAACAGGTCTCCTGAGGAACAGCACTGGAGTGAAATATATCTCAGAATAAATGAAGTGACAAATCTCAGGATAAATGGCATTGCCTTGCCCACTGTCCTCCCTTCAGTATTTTTGGTCAGAATGTAGAAGTTTCCTCAGAATAAGGAATATTGCTTTTCTTTAAGCTGTATCAGTCATCCTGATTCTTTTGTACTTTCTTCACTTCTAAAATTCCATATTATCAGCTACTTTTCTCCCAGACTCCTTTTAGTTGGCACACCATTCCAGAAAGAGCTGGACCCGAATTAATCCTTTTTCAGTCCAGTATTATCCATGAACAGAAAACACCAATTCCCCCTGCCAGTCTGTGAGTTAAGTGTCTTTAATCTCACCTTTAATTGACACTTCTAGGGATTTAACTGAGTGGAGAGACCCTTAGCAATAATACAAAATGAAGGGTGGTGTAGAATAATAGGTTTAATGAAAACCTGGATGCAATTGAAGGATGTCATTCAATAAGTCTGTCCCTAGAAGCTACCAGCACTCAGTTAATACAATTCAACCTATTTTCCACCACATTTGTTAGTTGCACCGGTTTTGAAAAAGGAGAGGAAATGGTTCTGTTATAGTTTCAATAATAAGAAATTAATAATTTCCGGGGATTATATTTGAATAAAGGTGTTTATTATACACAGATCACAATAAAATGCTGACTGCAGAGCAAACCTCTTAGCGGAGAGGTTGTCACATTTAATATGTCCTTTTGTTCATTGATTCTTGGAGGAAGCATAGTACAGTGACAAATGTTTTTTCTTGAGTCAGCCTCTAAGATTTACATTCACCATTGGGTGATCTTGACAGAGTTATCTGATCATTCTTACATGCAGTTTCTCATTGCTAGGGACTGAATTGTCCAAATCCATATACTGAAGCCTTTACCCCCCAATGTGATTTTATTTAGCAATAGAGCTTTTTGGAGTTACTTAAGGTTAAATGATATCATAAGGATAAGGTTCTAATCTAATTGGATTGATGACCTTGTTAGAAGTGGAAGAATTCTTTTCTTACATGTGCACACCTAGGAAAGGTGTGCACACACAAGAAAGCAGCCTTCTACCACCTAAGAAAAGAGCATTCATCAGAACCTAACCATGCTGGTACCATGATCTCAGACGTCCAGCCTCCAGCATGGTAAGAAAATGAATTTTATTCTATAAATCATCCATTTAATGGTATTTTGTATGGAAACCTGAGATGACTAAAACACTTACCTATACCATGGGGATGGTAGTGCCTATCAGGCGATGTTTTTATTAGAACTGAATGTATTAATATATGCTGAGCTATTAAAATAGTACCTGTCATATAGTAGAGACTTAATAGTATTAGCTAATACATGTTCTATTCCCTGCAATTCCCTCATTTGATAGTATCACACTTCAAGTCAGACAGATCTGGGTTAGACCCTCAGCTTTGCTTCTCATAAATTGTATTCAAGTTACTAACTTCTCTAAGCCTCAGTCTCCACATCTCTAAATGGGGTAATACTGGTGTTGCCAGCATTCATGAAATAGTGGCGATTAAAGGAGCTATGCATGTAAATGTACTTACATGCAGTAAGCATTCCAAGCATGCAGTTTACAGTCGTTACTAGGGGTTTGCCAAGCATCCTCTTCTGTATTATTTAAAATAGAAATTGCCTTCTCTGGAAAACCTTAAACTAGTTGGAGGAGCAAATATTACATTTTTCCTCAAACTTGAAACTCTAAAAATATATCTCTCAAGCCATTTGTTTAATGACCATTACAAGATATTAACTTAGTGTATTATGCTAGTGTTTAATACATGCCCCAACCCCTCCATCCATCATAATGTCAGTGTTACCTTACAGATTCTAAGCAGCATGTTCCTTAAACTTGACTTAGTTAAAATTACAGTGAATACTCTCTTTCAACAAAGCTGAAGATTGGAGATTGGGAATTTCTCACAGCTATTGAGTGGCAGACTTGAGAACTACAAAATAGTGTCACAGCATAGTTATTATCTTACAATATGAAGTGCGGTATCCTTATATGTATTGGTGAACCTAGTATATAGGTCATGTATATCCTTAAGCTGATGCCTAGATAGACAAAAACAGGATCATACATAGCACTGATTCTCAAATTTAAGTGCATGACTCACCCAAGAAGCATGTTAAAATGCAGTTTCTGGTCTGCGGAGTCTAGGTGGAACCTGGAATTTCTAATAAACTCTTGAATTACTCTGAATCTGCCGATCATGAAATCAGTTTCTGAAGAGCAAGAAAGTACACAATTTTATAAATTGTGACTTCAAAATACTTTTCCTATTTTTTTATTTTGTTCATGCCCACTTTTGTATTCACTCAAATTTACTCTGAAAAAAGCTTTTTAAAAAAAAAAGTCCTATTAGGGTAATTATTATCCAGTTATTTTTGTATGTATCTTTTTCTTCCCACATAAGTTGAAAATATATGTAGGGAATGGTCATATAAATACCTCTATTCTAGTTATTCATCACAATATAGAAAAAAAAAACCAAAAGACAGAGTTCCAATAATTACCCTATGTTGTATGAGATTTGTGACTTTTAGCAAATGTTTTTCCCTGTTTCTTAACCTATAAAATAACTGTGTCTATGCCATATAAATGTGAGAGTTTAGATAATTTCCACAAAATCATTCAGTCAGTCTTAGTGGGAGCTCTAGTAATGAAAAATACAGTTATCCCTTTAAATGAAAAAAGGCTACTCCAGTGAGCTTTATTAAACTTTGAGCTGGGTACAGTATTAATTGCAAGGATCCCAAAAGCTTTTTAATACTCTAATTTTTCTGTCTCAATATCATCATATTTACTCTGGAGTCAGTTCCATATATCCCTGTCCTTAATTGAAGAGACAGGAAATCATGACTTTGAAACTTCCTGTGTTAAAAGTAAATGACACATTAGTTTAGAGACATATCAGTAATTATGAAAGTGTCTTCTCAAATTGTAATATTTTCACTGCCTTAGTGCTAGCAATCAAAACCACTGAATTAATCTGAGCAGGGTCAGGTCTTTTGATTTGAGGAAAATCACTTGAATTTGAGGCATTATGTGTACAGGCAAGATCTTCTAGTGACAAATCTGTGAATCCTATTTAAGAGCAGTGGTTCAGGGGGGTCAGATACCCCCTTCCAAACCTTTGAGATCTATAAAGTTTAGGCAGGCCTCCAGAAGTCTGATGCTCCACTCAGGTAGAGATTTCATAATTTTTAGAAAGGTTATCTACACCCTGGTGGAAAGAGATGAGTGGTAGAAATTAGGATGTGGAAATTTCCATTATGTTCTGAAATTTCAGAAAATTTATCTGGAGTAAATGCTCACTAAAGATTTCTCCAGTCTCTCTAAGGGAAATGCTTTTTCCTCCATGTATTAAATTTCTCCTTGTCTTTTAAAGTCTAATGTAGAAGCAAGTTGGTATTCCCCAAGTTGGAACAAATCACCATTCCTTTCTCTATAATCCTAGAACATGAAAAATAAAAAAGACTTTTCAGAATCTTTTGTTTCTGATGCTGATGGAAAGATCAATAGAATGTAGTGACTAAGAGCTCAAACTTAACACAATTTGGATGACTCAAAACAATACATCCATTTTCTCATGGTTCTGGAGACCAGAAGTCTGAAATCATGATATAAAGAGAACTTGTGCCTTCTGGAGGAAGTAGGGAAATTTCATTTGTGTCCTTCCTAGCTTTCAGAAGCTGGACACATTTTTTTTGTTGTTGTGTGGCAACATAATACAAATCTCTGTCTCTATCTTCATATACCTTTTTTTTCTGTGTTTCTCCCCCTCCCTACTAAGCCCCACCTTAGTAGGATTTAAGATCTACCTTACTTCAGGATGGCATCTCAAAATTCTTGACATAATCACCTCTACAAAGATCCTTTTCCCAAATATATTCATATTCACAGATGCCATGACATATATTTTTAGAGGATAATTTTTAACTCACTATAGATTCCTGGGGGTCCAAACTGACTATATTTTGGTTCAGATGATATCAGGCATGATAGCAATGTTTGTATGAAGCCAACACTTGAGCACTATTTCACTGTATTTCTTAAAACTAACATTATGGCTTCTGAAGAGGTGGAATTTTCTTCTCTATTCATTTTGTAGAGAAATGTTTTCCTATGGAAGGTATAGCCAATTCTTTTGTGGACTTTTTCCATAAGGATTACTTGGTTCAAGTAATAACTATAGCTAGAGTCAAATCTAGTGCCAGTCCATCAATTAAAGGAAATTGTCTTCAAATATGGTAAAAATAAATATGCGTAGGAAGTATTTCATATACATTTCATAATGTGAGGATGCATTATCACACTATTAACCAAATTTCTATGTACTTACTTCAAATTTTTTTACATTTTTACATGCATATTAGGGTAAGTAACATTAAAAGTAACATTACTTAAAACTAAGTATTCTTTGGGGGCAGATGGCAAACCAAGTTTGTGTAGTGATTATAGATACATCATCCCTAAATTGTTCAAAGGTTTTATACCGAAGACTTTTTTCTAAGTTGAATTAAAATGGGCATGAATTATGTCTTGAGATACAGAAGAGTTGACTTAAAAGAAAAATTTAAAAACAAATGGTATTTATCTAGATAGCAAAGTGTGTAAAAGGTGTCCTTCAGAGATTGCTGAGACCAATATAATAATTTAACTTAGGATAGGGGAAGGTGCAGTAAAATATTTAGGTTTTTAGAAAATTATACTTCTCTGCTATGAATTAAGCTGGTATGAATTACCTATAGTAAAACTTTTAAAGAGAAATTAATTTCATGTGAATACATATAAAAAGTATATTTGCATACTGTAATACTTTCAAATAATACATAATATCATTTTATAACCAACAAAAAATCCTTACTTTAGCTCTTTTACCATAACTGAAAATATTAATGTTCACTAAGTTAACTGACTTTGCTCCAATATGGTGGTGACAATTGGATAAATGAACAAGTATATTTGATCTGATGTAGTTTAAAGTCCAGACCTTTGTATAACAGTTATAAGGGAAGATTAAGAGTAGGATGGGAATTTATAGCCTAGTGGCAACATCATATTTGTTCTGTTACATCCTTTGCAAGACCTAATAGAGTCCTAAGGAGATAGGAGGGTGGTCAACAGGTTGATTCTGTTTTTGTTTTTTCTTCATTTTTATTCCTCCTCATGTTTAAAAACTCAAAGTTCTCTTTTCACCAGATTCTGTGTATCAAAAGAAACATCCTTGGAGGGGACTTTCATCAATCTTTTAACTTTTAAATCTAACCTTGGTGCTTAGATAACCCCTCTGGATGAATTTCTAGGTCAACTCAGGGTATAGACCAGATCAGAGACAACAGTAATGGACCCACACACTCATTTTGATTCAACTTGTGCAGCCATATCCACTTATGTGCTACTCACACCACGTTGCTTGACAGCTTTGTCTCCTGATTCAAATCTGCTGTGCACCATTCATTCTGAAAATTTACTTTTTACCAACCACATAAACAAAATGAAGTACAATTTAAGAAATCAGCTCACAACACATACAATTAAATTCATTAATCAAGGTAGTTTATGGAAATGCAATGCATGAACTGTAAACTTCATAAATAATACAAGCAATGAACAACTAGATAATCATACCTTGTATACTAATAAATGCTTCCTGTTGCGGACTTTATTTCTGTATGAGAGAGTTAGAATGTTCACATCCACTAACTTCCGTTCTTATTTTAAGCCATGAATGTCATAAAAAAAAAAACCACTTTAATTTATGTTTCTATTTCCTTATGTTCCCCATTTACCTTCCTCTCTAGATTCATGACTGGCACTAATTAGTTTTTGCACCTGAATTCAGGAAACAGAACTAGAATCATACTGTATCAAGTTGTCTGAAGAAAAAAAGAAATTTACTAACTTCCAATATTCTTAGGTAATAGAGACAGGCAAAATATTCTGTTGTATTCACTCATGAGTGTTTTCTTAAACTCGAACAATTTCTGTGTACTCTCTTTTAGCATATACAAATACAACTGCACTGGTGGCTTCATACTATCCTGCCATGTACTTTGTTTGGTTGCTATTTTTGTATTCTTACACAAGAATTTCACTGAACAATTGCAGCATGATATTTACCGAATTCACAAATTCATACTGATGAATTAATTTTTACCAAACAGATTTGGGAATAAAGAAAAGTTAAAGGAGGCCCAGACAATTATGCAAAGCTTTACATTTCTTTCCTCGATGAACTCTTCTGGAAGGATGCTTTACGAGATGAAAGAGAAAATGAAAATAGATGAGAGATTAGATCATAATGGAAGGAGGTAATTTTTTGTGGTGCAGAGGCTGAGCATGAAAAGGAAGATAACTGGGCAAGGGAAACTACATCAAATATTCTCAAAATTGTTTTATCAAATTATCAAAAATTCTACTCATCCTTCAATTTCTATTGTTCCAACAATGTGTTAAATAATGCTTACTTAAAATGAGCTATCATATCTTATGTATGGCATCCACAAGTATACTTTCTAATTCCTGTAAATCTGTCTTCCAACTGGAAAGTTAGAACCAGAATCCATAGCCCATCCATTAGTATGCCTCTACTTAACACCAGCCTACCTTTCTTTGGATATGTCTAGGTAGTTTATAGATTACTTTGCAAGGCAATCCAGCACATGTAGTGTGGTGATGGTTGTGTGGTCTTCCTTTGTGTCTTCTTCATCTGCATCTTGGTATATCTGACATTTATTCCTGGGGCTCCTCTTTGGAATAATAGCAATCCTCTATTTCATTTGTACATCAAATCCCATGAATATATGAAGCTTTAATTTCTTTTTCTGATGATTTCCTTTTTCCACATATCCATTCTTAATTTCTTTATCCTTTCCATATTCTCTATTCCTCCTTTCCTTCCTTCTTTCCTCCTTTTCATTCATTCATCAATAATTCATTCAACAAACATTCATTGAGTGCTAACACACACCAGACACAAGTGACCATGCTTATACAATATTAAAGGATCACCTGGAAATAATCACAACACTCTAGATAAAATTTGACCCAAAACAACATATATAGTATCATTTCCCCAATTTGAGTTTTCTTGTCCTTAACTGTTATCTCAAGTTGCCTAACTATTTACACTTGTAGAACACTGTAATTTATATCATTTGATGATTAACATTTTCCCCCATAACAAGTGCTTAAGGTCAGATCTTTTTATTACAATTTTTAATTTCTTCTTCTATGTGGAATCTTTCAGGTGTACACTTGAGTTTCAACATATTGAACCTTTCTATTTAACATTTCAAAATTGTTTTTATTCTGTAATATAATTAAGTCACGAAAGTGTTCAGACTATTTTCCCTTATCTACACCGAGGTCATTGCTAAGAATTTAATAGATTTGAAATCTTGAATTGATGTTTTTTAGATTCCAAGTAATTAGCAGCACTATATGAGTTTAATATTGAGCCCACAGTCATTACTGAGTCACCTAAGAGCACTGTCGTCTATGCTCTTTTCACAGCTGTATCCATAAGAATATCATGGAAGCTGTCAAAAGCATGCTGAGATCAGTGCATCTTTTTTCCCAGTATTGATTCTTTTATTTAATAAATATAAAGCACCTGTTGTATGCTGATCAACAGATGCAGGAGAGGCAGTGATGGAGAAGACACAATTACCCCCCACCCCCAAGCATGTATTCTATATTCTGTTTTTTAATGACCATTCAAATACTTTCCTGTTTAATTAGCCTGAAAATGTCCAATAAGATTTAATAGTATGATAGAAAATACTAGAGGTTTTTATTGCACATATGCACATACACACATATCATTGTCTAGCCTGATATTCTCCCATCACCTTCTATAGCCTGATATTCTCCCATCACCTTACCACCATCACCTTCTCACCATCACCTTCTCACCCATGCACAAGAATGTGCCCTCTCCCTCCCCCAATTATGCTTTCTTCCCCTTCCCTTGATCTATACTTCAGTTTTGTTGATAGTTTTAAATGTTTCTTTTTTTTTTTGGTTTGTTTTCCCTAAATCCCTCCCATATTTCTCTTTTTCTTTCTGACAAACTTCCGCTAACATGATTCCTTCTAGTTCCATCCATATTGCTGCAAATGCATCTTAAAGATTCTCCAAAGCTCATTGTATCATAACTTAACTTAAAGGGATTGAAGGTGACTTATCCGAAGTGTTAGTGACACTATTCACTGCATAATCTTTGAAACACTATTAGTAACATGGTTAGTAACCTCTGTTTTATACTTTTAGAAATTTATTTGAAGCTATAGTTTCCAATAACCCCATTTCCTTTTACTGAATTTGCAGTAGACTTAATTTTTATTTCAAAGGTTGGGCCTCATTTTTAGTGAGAATAACCATTGTTAATATTATATATATGATCACTACTGACTTCCCTTTAGAGAAGCAAGTTCATGTTTAAAAAATATATTAATTTGGTGACTACATTATTTTGAACATGAAACACTATTTTTTATTGTTTGCATATCTGTATATACACACACATGTATATGTATATAAAACATCATTGTCTACCCTGAGGTTCTCTTACCACCTTATCATCTGTAAACCATCTTAATCTTTTGTGTCCTCCTCTCCTGTTTTTTCCCTCCTCCCCATCTCTTCCTCTATGCATGAAGCACTATTTTGAGGGATTTTTTTTATACAAGAGATAATATCTGAAAATTTTAAAATTTTTATCTGACCTGTGACTGTGGTAAAGTTTTGTGTAAGAGAAAATATATGATAAATGCTTGAAATTATTATCCAACCACTATGTAAGCTTTTTTATAAATGTTTTCTTCATTTTTCAGTAGTGTAGATAGACTTCAGTAATTTTACCTCAAAACAATATAAAAATAGATGTTATTGAGAGTTTAGATGGTACATTGTATGTATTTTATGATTATAATAGGAAAAAAGCTCTCACCAATTCAGAAAGTGTAATTCTGTATCATTTAGCATAACTTAATGTCCTTGAGAGTTTGAATTTTTGTGAATGCTGATAAAATGTCCATGAAATAGAACATACCTCTTTTC
This sequence comes from Uropsilus gracilis, assembly GCA_004024945.1. NCBI lineage: Eukaryota > Metazoa > Chordata > Mammalia > Eulipotyphla > Talpidae > Uropsilus > Uropsilus gracilis. Next base: position 6,633 of record PVHY01006518.1, on the reverse strand, counting down.
AAAAATAAAAATAAACTGTTACTGAAGTCTCAATTGTCATTTTTGTCAAACATCTAGCAAATTGCTTTAAGGTAGTTTATTTGAAAATGTAGCAAGACATAATTGAAATATCCTTTTGATTTTCTATATGTTTTCTAGGTTTTTATATTTTCTAGTTTATCTAGTTTCCTTTAGGAAATCAGTCTTACCATCATTCATAATGATTTCTCTTTTTTAGTCTTATTTTCATTCAGTTTTTGGTTTTATTGTTTGGGGTTTTCCAGTAGAGTTTCAATCCCATTCTTTGAAGATTAATGTTAGTAATATAATCACTTCTCAAGTTATCAATAGGATACACATACACACATATATAATCCCTTATCTGTGTATATATATGCCCTTATATAAGTATATATACTCATATATACATCTAAATATTAGTTTTTTAATATATCTTTAATAACCTTAATAATGCCAATGTTTTCAATGACTAAATTTGATATACCACCAACTTTGAAATCTTGATATCAGATAGGACTATGTATAATGGACTATCAATAGTAGTTAACATTTAGTTAGGGTTTTTATGTGCCAGGCACTCTTCTTAACATTTTGCATGTTCATACCAACCTTACAAGGCAGGTGCTCTTCTTAGCCTTTTAAAGGTGAAGAAACTACTCTCAGAGAAATTAAGTAAGTCTCCCAAAGCATGTGTTTAGTATATCGTTGAGCCATGAAGATGTTCCATTATATATTAGCTACAAATATCAATGACCTCTGCAGTTTGTTTACATTAAAGGAGATTATATACCCCATGCTTCAGTATTTCCCTGGAATGGTAGACTGGTATAAGAAATAAAAAATAGTCATTGTGATATAATTTTAGTTACTTTTTCTTTTACTTTGGACTTATTATTTTTTTCTTTGTAGTATGGACTTGGCAAATGGTAGACACTATTGCTTATAATTGGCTTATTTGTTTTGTTATTAATTGTTGTCTAGGACCACAGAGGTTTATATAGGATTTAAAGTAGGATAGAGACTGATGACAGGGCAATATTTAGATGAAAACCAAGACAAAAAAGCAGTTTTTCTTCATGATCCTCATTAAAATCCCATCATAGGTTTTTAGTTCTTACATGATCATAAGATTTTGTCTGAATTTTATTTATGAATTCAGTGTATATCTTTAATATTTGTTTATTTTACATAGTTTCAATTCAGTTATTTTTATCTGTACCTTTTGTTATCAGAGAATGCTAACTAGAATTTACCAAGTGTACTGAAAAAATAGATACATTAATGTGCCATATAGAATATGATTCATTTAGTGATGGGACAGTGTTGTTTTCAGAAACCATTTGCCCTGTCAGTGTAGAGATCAACACATTTACAAATTAATGTTTTCCAGATGGCCACCTGGATATTTGTAAGGTTGAACTGTGTGGGCATGTACATGTAAAACTATTAAAAAATAAAAATTGTTAAATGATCACTAGATGTCTTCCAAGTACTTAAGTGAAAAAAGAAAAACAGTGAGTATCTCTTCAAGATGGAAGAAGCAAAGTAGTCAATTCATGGTTTATAGGTCTAGTGATACATATGGAAAACTCTCCAAGTACAGATGAGCACTAAGTCAGATCAAACAGAAGAGTTCCAACAGGCACATTCAAAATACGTGATTCTGGACTGAATTTTGGAGTAAGCATAGTTAGCTGGATGAGGAAGAACATTTGTTCATGAAGCACAGCTATAGTTAATCCAATTTGTTTCATAATATGGACCTGGTGCATCTGATGAGGGAATAAACCTCTTACAAAGTTCATGCAGATTGTGTGGTGTAGACTTTAATTGGTCCCTAGGAAAGAGTGGTAGAGGAAGGATGGTGAGTGTTCTGCTCCGAGCTCAAAAATATTTCTACAACTTTATTCTGAACCAGTGTTCTAAAGTCAGACCAAAACTCTTAGATTGGCATTGGCAATGAATTGTTCCCTGGATATAAACTAAGCAGACTGTGGATGTTACCAACCACCTTAGGAAGATGTTTGTGGAATCCATTCAGTTGTCCCAACTGAAAGTCAATGCTTTTTAATGCAAATTCAAATTGTTTTCAGAAAAGGTGTCATTGTTACTAAATTCAGCTGCTTGCAAAGAAAAAAAATAATAATAAACAGGGCCAGTTAGCATATGTTTCTGTGACTCCAGGCATATATGTATGTGTGCTGTGATAGTCACTTCAGAAGCTCATTTCCTCAACTATATCATGTAACTTTTCATTTCTGTGTAACAAACTCCCATAAATTCAACAAATTGACACAATACATATTTATTGTATAGTTTCTGTGGACCAGGCATCCAGATGGGTTTAGCTATATCTTCTGCAAGGTTATGGTCAGTGTTAGCTCAGCCATATCTGGAGCTTGACTGAACATGGATTCACTTTCTGAGGTTGCTTTTGCTATTGGCAGCATTGATTTCCTTGGAGCCTTAAGACTAGGGATCCTGGCTCCTTGGTGCCCGTGAGTGAGAAGTCATGTCCAGCTCTTTAGTTTATTGCCAGGTTGCCCTCTCCTAGATCCTCTCCAGAATGTCAACTTGAAGGAATAAAGATAAAGGAGGAAAAAAGCAAGTGTTACAGTATGATTTAGTCTCTTATCGCATAATGCCAGCAAGTATAAAACAGTCATAACCTTTACCACATTCTGTTTCTTAGAAGTAAATCACAGTTCTTGCCCACACTCAAAGACAAGGAGATTATACAAAGCTGTGACTGTGATGGAAACAACAGTGTAGTCTCCTGCTGCATTCCAGAAAGGAAAACCTATTCCAACCTAGGCATTTTTAAGAAAGTTCCAGGTCATTAATCAAGTATAAAAAATCAATTTTTAGTACTTTATACAAATAGCTACCTATTTAGTAAACTATATACACACATATATTTCAAAGCAAAAGCAATGTATTCTTATAATTGACTTAACAATAAAGATTTTCCCCCAATATTATCTTCCAGACCATGTTGGAAAATCATTTTCTTTCAAACAATGATTATATTTCATCAGTATTATATATAAAACTGTTTTTCCCCAAAATTTGCCACATATTTTCCTTCTTCTAACTGTTGATATATATATATATATACATATATAACAAAATCATTGTCTATTAGATTAACATTTTAAAAACTGATTAAATATAGATTTGCTATGCATTTTATTTTTCCACATGAGCATATTTTTATTGTATTAAATGTGTATAGTAGTCTGTAAGAGGAGATGAGATTACATGGCACTTTATTTAATATGATTTTAATAAATGATATAATATATTTGCTTTTATATAACAGAATCTATAATGTATAGTCAAGTGTATTAGGTTGCATTAAAATATCTACCAATGGCCATCTAGGCTGAATAAGTTGCATTGAAATAGTATTCCCCAGTCTTCCAAATTCATTCTAATAATTTATTCAGCAAATATTTATTAAGCAAGAATATATTCTGGAAGCTTGAAACACAAGGGTGACCAGGTGACATCCTACCTGGTGTTCCTAATATTCAGGCTAAGGTTGAGAGAGTGTTAACATGCAATAAATGATGAATGAGGACATTATAGGTCAGAGCATTTAACAGTTCTCTTTTAGGTCATAAATTCAGGGACCCTAGAACTGGGACTGGAATTCAAGTCTCTGTATCAAACTTTAATGTTCTTTCACTGCCTCCTGTGATGCCTAAGTAATGAATTGCCCTTTATTTCTTAGAGCAGGCAATTAATGAACTGCTCTAAGGAGCTGTACCCTTTAAAACTGTTTTTCCAGATGTAGTTAAAGCTTTGTGTTGATGCATACAAACCCTCTGGCCTGGTCCCCACTGAGAACTGCTAAGCCATGAGTCAGCTGGTGATGGTTAGAATTCCACTTGGAAACAAGAAACAGAATACAGTTAATTGACACATATCAGAATCAAGCCTGCGCCTGGCCTCATTAGCACCATGTTTTCCCTTAATGTTATAGCTAGTCATAGAAGTTAACACAGAATTCAATCTATGCACATTACCCTTCTCTCTTGACCTTGACCATTTTATTTAACAATAAAAGCATTTTAAATAAATAATCTATTTTCTCTCACGGGTTTGCAAAAACATCCCATGTTATTAATCTGTAGTGATTCTTGAAAAGATTACTAGATATCTGTAATATTCCAAGCCATTTAAAAATATTTCAGATGTATGAGTTAACTCATTAAAACAACAATTTGATTACTGCCCTTTAAGATAGACTTCAAAGCTGAATTATATTTTGTTGACTTGTGAAATTCTAGTTACTAGATGTATTGATTCCAAACTGGGAAAAAACTTATTTCCCTACAATTTACATTTTGGTCAGTTGGTTGGGGCCTAGTATCTTGACCAGAGTTACTCTATTTTTTCTTGCTCACTATATCCCTACGTATTTTTTCCTTGGTTTTTGCATGAATTTAGCTGCACAAAGTAAATTTTTTTTCTCATTAAGAAAATTATGCAAAAGGATAGGAAAGACACTTATTTAATATACTTGAATAGATGTACCCCATTGTTTTCTTGTTGAAGTTTGCAAGTAAAAGTTGGAAGTTGGTGTGTGAGCTATGCCTAGATTATTTTTGTGCCTAGATTATTTTTCGTTTAGCTCAGATCTTGGTATAGTCAGTAAGATTTCCAGAAGAGAATCCACTATTGTCCTTTTCTCCTCCAAATGTGAAAGTTTAGGATAAAACTCCTTTACATGTTGTTTCCTCACAGAAACTCTGTGTTTGGCAACCCATATTTTGGGGATAGTGCAGGGTGATAAAGTGATGTAAAGAACAGAAAAAATATCTGGTTTCTGAGAGTTCTAGGCAGTAAAAGGTTAAAGAAAGAAGAATGTGTGTGGGAAGAAATTGCATAGAAATAGTTCAGATAAACAAGCATTGTCTGTTTCAAAGGTAGACCAATATGCTTTTTAAAACATTATATGCTAGAAAATTCCCCCCTTTGTTTTTCTAGTATTAATGTCCCAGATAATTTATGTCAACAAAAAGAGGTAAGCATTGTTAAAAAATATGAAAATTTATCTTCATAAAAATATCTAATTTACTTATATTCCATATTAGGAATGTCTCATGAACATGAGAAGGAAAATTCTAACATATATAATATTATCTAATATAATTCAATGTCTCTAGCGAGTGAGTATATGCATAGTCCCACATTGTGAAGAAAACAAGGATAATACTTACATTTCAGCCCAGAAATAAAATTAATTTGTGGTTTTCATGCCCAAAACAAACTGTCCCAATATTAGGTAAAGTGTTTTCATTTCAAGGTCTGTTGAAGCCTGTAGCTACTAAAAAGCTTATTTCCAGTGTTCTTTAAGATCGGTACTCAACAAATTGAGTCCTTTTAAATAACTAGCTAATGCTAGTTATGATAATACATTTCAAAATAGCCTTATGTTTAACTGAACCATCCCTTCTCTTAATTTCCAGGACATTGTCTACTTCTACTTCCTATATGCTGGCCTTTCCCTAGTGTCTTTTTCTTGTTTCTTCTCAATTTGTTCAACTTAATCTTGAGTTTTTTGTAGGCCTGACCTAACTGGTCATCCATTCGTTGACTATTCACAAATCTATTTCTAACTCCAAACACAGATTGGAATCACACGTGAATACTGATCAGAATTTAAAAAAAAAATACTAATCAGAATTTATATGGAGTAATGCTGTTTATCACCCTATAGACAGACACAAGAATATTTTATTTTCTATATTCCTCTTGGATGTTATGTCTCAACCTTAATCTGTCCTAAAACAAACTCTAGCCTTACTAGCTTCCAAACTGCTCCTCCTTTTGTACAAAATTTTCACTAAGCAGTAGAATCTAATTCTAATTGCTAAGAACAGATAAGTTTCATTTCTTTTCTTTTTGACATCCACATCAGCAAAATATAACTTAACTATTTTTACTTTTTCCCCATTGATCTTTTTCCTCTCTGGTATAAAGTCGGTGTTTTCTCAGACCATTTATTGAATTAACTTCCTGTCTTGTAACTCTGTCTCCCCGATTGCTGTTGCCTGCTCTGTTTTCAATATGACAACCAAATGGTGATCTTTTGAGATGTAAGTGGGACCCTACCATTCTGTTTCTAAAAACATACCATAGATTTCCATCTCATTCTGGGTCAAAGATAAATCCTCTCTCCCTAAGCATGCTCATACTCTGTCCTGGTCCACAAGTTTATCTCTTCTGGTTCCTCACTTAATTAATCCATTCCAACCAAACATATCTCCTTGCTGCCTGTTCATCCTCAGGGATTTCACGCCACTTGTAATGCTTTTCTGTAATTTCCATCAGATCTTCACTCAGATATCATTTCATCACAACAGATTTTCCTACTTCCCTTTATAATACTGCAGACTCTTTTCACCCACATTTCTTTTTTTTTTAATTTTTTATAATCAAATAGTTTATATATATATACATTTCATATCTTTGTAATACCGGGATTCACCCCCCCACCCTCCCTGACCATTCCCCCTCTGTCCCGCCCCCTCACCCCGAGTTGTAACCATTTGGTGTCTGTCTTTATCTTTTTAACTTGTTTCTGCTAATGTGATTTCTTTTAGGTGTGTCCATGGTTTTTGT